>JAOYSI010001557.1:0-16970 GCA_025775065.1 Hiodon alosoides | reverse complement strand
CATGGTTAGGGATACACTTAGGCTTACACTCTTTTCTTTTGTTTCTGTTATTCTGCAGTAATCTACCGTTACTTACACTGCTCTCTATCTTTACTGTTTCTCTATAATCTGCCCTAGTGTGACTTGTCACCATGGAAAGTATCCAGAGAAAGTATTGAGCAGTTCAGCAAAGATAATGGATTCATTGGCTGGATGGAGACATCGGTCAAAGACAACAAGAATGTCAGTGAATCCATCAGGTATGTCTAACTGTTGTGACTAAATGCAAAAGAACAATTAATAAATTGCCTTCTGTCAAGTGTGCCAAAGTATCAAAACTGAAGAATTCACTTTTTTTTTTTTTAAACTTTGTCTTCACAACATCACAGGGGTTTGCCAAGGCCTTAGGCAAACACAAGCATCTCTTACGGATATTGCCATTTAGGACTCCAGCGTATATAATTTTTTATCAGTATTCGGACAGCCAACGCTCAAAATAAACAGGCTAATGTAGCGTGCAAAAGAGAGCTGTATGAGAACGCCAAAATGAAAAAGGAAGTGGAATTTGACCAAGAGAATAGAAGAGACCGGAGTGTGGGGACAGTGTTCTGCTGAACGCTGCAGTGCTGTGTAGTAAAGACGCCACTCTGGAGCTGGAGCAGCATTCCCTGAACCAGTTCAAATCGACAGATTAATACTCAGCCAATCACAAAAATAAACTCTCAGCAGTAGAAATTGGGTCAAGTGTAAACTCTACACCACGCATGTCGACACAGTCAAGACCGTAAGCTCAGTTTGGTTAGTAGTTTGTATCACTTCGCAATTAACGATACAAAAAACTTGCAAATGCTGTGCATATTAGTATCTGCGTGGGTAAAGAACTTTAAAAAATTTTGGTTTTGCAATGCAAAGCAGATTTTTAGTCCATCCCTGAAAAGTGGTGTACACCGTTTTCGGGCAGGTTCCTAGTAGAGAAGATGATGGCAACCCAGTCGACTGTGTACGGGCCCAGAAACGACGGCGGACGCATCGAGCTGGATGCTCCATCTATGGGGGCCAACGGGGAAGGCTGCTGCTGATGGCTAAATCCATCCCAGATGGAACTGAACCACCTTTATTTACATTGGGTTTGGTCCAGTGGACAAACTTGTGATTTGCCCTCTAAGTGCCAGTCAGATTGGTCCATACGTATGGTGAAAAATGGGATGAAGCCTGACTAATTGGAAAAACTTTCAATGACATTATCTGATAGCTACCTATTGCTGCATCCACACAACTGCATAACCACGGATCGTCTTTTTGGGTGCATTGATTCTTTATTTGTTTTTGTTTTGCCCTGTTGTCACAGGGAGTGAATTTCCACTATTTGGTTAACAGCTACCAACTATTATTTGCTTACTATACAATCATTGAATATGCTGATGATGTGTGTTTTTAATTTGGTCATGTGGCGATATTAGTATGTCTCATTGTTTCCACCCTGTACCCTGACAAAGGCCCCATGTAATAAAGGCTTTTTGACACTTTTCCACAAATTAGTGCCTTGAACCTGGTTACTAGTTTGCGTCCCTGACTTGACAAAAAGCTTTAAGAAGTAATACACTTTTGGCAAACGATTGTAACTGTAAATGATCCCAGACACACTCCTAGTATACCCTAATGCTAGAACACTTCAACAAACTAATGTATTCTGTCTGTTGTTTTTTTTCCTTTGATATGTCTGCAAATTCATTTTTATTTAAACACCATGGTCCTACAGTGGGGAAATGGGCTGTCCTGGCATATACCTGTCTCTGTCGCAGCATCCATCTTGTGACTGATCAAGATGACCCAATGAAAGCTTCCCTGTCTATAACCTCCCAGCAGAGACGTATGACATATCACCAATTAGGACCTTGGTTGTATTATGTTGTATTAACACTGGATGGGAATGAGAGGTCAATGTTTGGTAAAAGACGTTTGAAAAAAAAAATTGGTGCCGACATCCTGTCTTGGGTGTTGCCTGCCTCACACCAAACGTTTTCCCGGGACCCTGAATTAGATAAGCGGCTTCAGAAAATGGATAGATATATTTTTATTGGTTCTGAATAAATAACTGAATTTTAGTTAGTACTTGGTCGTTATTTTACGCAGTGCGTTTACATGATTATTGAATGGGGTCTGGTTTCCATAGAGCTGATCAGCTGTTGTGGTGGTCTGCCTTTTACTCTTCATTCCAGCATGGAAATGGAAACTGACTGTCCTTCCTAAAAACCTGAATGAGGAAGAACAAACCGAAAAGAGAGAGAGGAGCATGCACTGGTCTGCTGTAAGGAGTGTCAAAATGCTACTCCACAAAAGTCATTAGTCTGAGGGATGGGAGTATATTAGTGTAGTGGAACTTGTTGTGAAAGGATTTCACTAAAGACAGTGATGTCAGTTTAGTCCAAGACAAGAATACGATTGGTTCCATTAGCTAGGGACAGTCTTTAGCAGTTAGCAACAAAACGTTTTGTAGGAGGTTGTGCCTTGTGTTTAGCGGTGAAGAGACCTGGGTTAGATTTCCAGTCAGGGATCCTGATTAACAGCATTCCTTATGAAAAATTATTTTTAATTTTAATGCAACCTTCTGTATGAGTCTTCACAATTCAAAATAAAACCTTCCCTCCAGGTGCGCAGACAAAAATAAATGGAACAGGTTTTTAAAATTGTTTGTCTACTATTGTAATAACAGTGTTTGTTTTTATGAACATTGGCTAGCTAGTTAGAATATGAATTGATCTGACAGACAATTGGCCTAAGATTAGAGTTTTTTATTTATTTATTTTTGTCCCTGTAATTAAGACAAAAGAGGATAAAAGCAAACAACCATGTATTTAAATTTGGGGTGAAAAGTTTATAGTTTACTTATACAGTACTGCGCAAAAGTCTTAAACATAAATGTAGTCAATTATATTTATGTTTTGTCTTCAGCACTAGTATGTAAGTATAAAAACAATTTTAGATTTCCAAACACTCTTTTTCCAAAAGAAGACCAAGGAGTTCTGCGACAGATGGTTTTACCTCCAGAGCCCTGATCAACATCACAGAGGCTGTCTGGGATTACCTGGACAGACAGATGCAAGCGAAAAAGTCTGTAAGTCTGTAGAAGAACTGTGGAAAGTTCTCCAAGATGCTCTCCGTGATCTACATACCTAAGATAATAGAAGCAGTATTTGGTCACACCAAATATTGAATTTAATTTTTTGGTTCTCTTTTAAAAAAAAAAAAAATTGTTTTTACCTTTGCAGTTTTTATTTTTAAACTTTTCATCCATTTTTAAAGCAACTTCAATTTACAGAATTTTTTAAACATATGCCTAAGACTTTTGCACAGTACTATATGTCAAACATACAAAACCAAGCAGTATGAAACACTAGATTAAACAGTTGCATGGTAACCCTATTGAGTAAGATATAGCTTGCATTTTTCAAACACTCTTAAAAAAAGAGACCGCGATAGCAACTTTAAGAAACCATCCCAGTACGTGGATCTGAGGTGTATATTCTGCTTAATACTTCACAGTCCACTCACTATTTTCGGTAGGGAGCTTATACACCGCGTTAGACTTCCTTAAAGTCTTGGTTGTGGCACTCGCAGAGTTCAGTAATCGACTTATAAAATGAAGAACGATTCTCAAGCCTTTATGGGACCTCTCACCTTTGGATCTTCTGCCCACAAGAGAATGAGGTGGACATTCTTTAGAAATAGAGTCGTAAAATGATTTAAGTAGATTAATTCTTAGGGTTAATTGTAGACGTATACTAAATTTCGAGTGACATACAACTTCCGCGAAGTTGTATTATTCCAAATTAAATGTGAATTTCAGATAAAATAGCTTGTTTAAAAACTAAAACGCAGTCACTGCGATGCGAACCAGGTCGGTGGTCTTCCTTCTTTATGTGGCCATTTGATTTAAATTAAATTACTGGCTTGATGAACTAGTTTCAAACATATAGAAGGCGTTACTTTAAGTTATCGGAATGTTACAGACAAGCCCGCTAATCGCATTTTTGTAAGTATTTTATTCTACTCATAAAAGGAAATATGTGGTTTGATGTGTATAGTGCGTTCAGCAAGTTCACAACTTATTTATTTGGTCCCAACCATAGCCTTAGGTCGCAGCCCGAGTTTCGGGACTCGCTTGTTGGCAAAGCGCTGGCTTACAGTTTTGGTGAAATCGATGAATGCCGAACGTGGCATAGCAAAGAATGGATTTTGCATGTTGACATTTAGCAGTTTCATTTCATAAAGTTAAGCAAAAAAAAAAAAAAAAAAAGTATTCTTGTGTTTTGCACGAAACATATAGTATAATACAATAGCTATAGTAGGTTAAACGTTGTTTTATATATTGTATGTATAGAACTGTGAAATCTTCGCGAAACGTGGTATTTATGCCATTAATCAACCGCGAAAAATTTAAATATAAAAAAATTATCCGCGAGTTACCAACATAGCTTAGAAAGCACCATCGATTATCATCTTTGGTAGCTCCAGCAAACAACTACCGAAAAACAGGACTATTGTTTACTAGCGTCATTTGGTAGTAGCATAGCTACCGGAAATTACGGAAGATCTACGTCTTAATGAAACCGGCGGAGTTTTGTCATTTTCAATGAGCCCATGAAGCGATCAAATATTTCATTTAACTACCTAATAATCACAATAAATTATATCAACACAGTCTAGATGGCGTATTTAACTTCATAATGCAAGGGACATTAATCTAGAAACCAAAAAAAACCTTTGTGATTCCACGCCGCATAAACGTGACCGTAAACTCGCCTTGTGATGAAGATTTGACCAATTGGAGACAAGTATTTGGCACGATGCTTTTCATGCCAGAGCGCTGAGACAGGGAGATAAAAAACGGAGCAGGCGCACTAGTGGCACCTCTTATGAAACCGGCGACAAAGCACAGGCTGATCTGGATAGAAACTACAAGCAGTGTAACCTACACATACCTTCCTCAAATTAATGGAATAAATTATACTTTCTCCAGGGATGACATAGATATCACGTTCGTGAAAGGTAATGCCAGTCATATTAGTATGTTTTCTAATCAATGGAAATAAGATGTGAAAAACAATCGCTATAGTTACATGTTACATAACCGACGTGCTGGTGACCCCCTTTTGGTCAAAGGGTGTTGTTTTTAGTATAATATATAGTATAGCAGTACTGATGTATTATGCGATTTGAGTCAATAAACTTATTCGTAACAATTTAAATGATTTCCTTAAGATCACTGTCGCGCGTTAAGGAGACGCTATATGGTGGAGTGTGAAAATTGACGTGGTTATGAATGACCTATTTTCGGTTCTCGGCTGTAAAAAGAAAGGAGCGTTTCGGTGATTTCGTTGCACTAGCCATTGTAAGGATGGGTTCATGGATTTGTGATATTGCCTTGTATTCATAGAAACAACATGTCGTATGCTTTATATGCTATTCCCAGCAAGTAGTAGTTAACACGGTTTTAACGTCATTTAATCAGTCTCGGCATTAATGCATACACTGTCTGTACACTGCATACACTGAAGTTTTCGACTTCCGACGGTGATTTATAGTCCAATAGGTAGTTTTAACCAATAGGGAGGTTGCGTTGGTTTTATTATGTTTCGCAGGTTAAAACGGTATTTTTAATATAATCGACTTAAATAACTTTTAAATGTTTCAAAGTAGACGGTGATCTGTTTTACCCTAGGTGCAATGTGTTTTTATATACCAAATGCCCGGCATTTTGCCTATGACATTTCTGGACGTATTAGAGGTATATTGTAATGGCTCACAGTCGTAATCATGAATGCGCTGACGTGCACGTTTGGTCCCATTTAAGTGTACTGTTCGTTACTTTTAAGGTGATTTGTATTATCCGTCAGATGGGCATTTAATTTACTTATAATCGAAGCCTTGACACCAGCAAAAATTGTTTTTTTTTTATTCTATAAATTAAACCGGTCACTCGCTGACCATGCATAGGTGTTATGCACAAAACATGAACGATTACTAGCGTCAATGAGTTTATTGAAAGAGTGATACTTGAATGTCTTCACTAGCATGAGTACGGATTTGAACAAGAGGTAACACAATTGTGCGTGGCACTCTTTATAAACATTGCTAGTCCGAGGTATGCTTTTATTAAAATTCTTTAAAAGTTTAACAGCAGTTGAAACGAGTCATGAACATATGCTATTATGGGAGTGCAAGACAGTAAATCTAAAAAGCGAATTTACAAAAAAGTCCGGTGTTGCGATTTGCACGCATGTATTGATAAAGTTTGTTTAATGCTATACGCTGTCATAGTGTGCCCTCTAGCGTTGCATCTTGTAATCGAACCACAATTAACTGGACGTTACAGTTTGCGCTTTGTATGGCACCTGGTACCATTAACAAAGTGCTGTACACCTGCAGGGATTTGCAATATTTAGGCTTTCTTTTAAGAAAGCTTGAATTTTTTAAACATTTTGAATATCAGTGTTTCATTCTTTGCTTTACGTTAGATGGTTAAAAAATACCTTTTAACTAATAACTAATAAATATAACTAAAATTATTCATTTCAGCCCACTAATACATTTTTACTCTGCAGTATATTGATCATTCTCCATTCTGAAATACTTGGAGAACTACTGTACAAATTGTAGCTTTTAGTAGTTATAATTTAGTAGAAATAATTCATTTCCTGAAGATAAAATACATTGGACATTTCTATTTACACATTTACATATTACCCTACAACCCCTCATATATATATACATTTTCTGTGACTATTTCTCTACTAGATTATGGCCCCAAATTCCATCCATTGGTTCCGAAAGGGTCTCCGTCTCCATGACAACCCAGCTCTCCGGGAGGCAGTGCAGGGAGCTGGGAAAGTGCGTTGTGTCTATTTTCTGGACCCCTGGTTTGCTGGCTCCTCCAACCTCGGGGTCAATAGGTGGAGGTGAGTTTGTGTGCTTGTGTGCGTGCGCATGGGCGATGGGAAAGTAACAAAGCCTTACATTTGCTGTTCATGAAAAAAACGAGATCGAGTTCTAGTTTGAAATTATTTTTCTTTTTTGGTAAAAGAAAGAAGTCGTCACCGGCGTAAACGTGCATCCTTTGTGTTGGAAAAAGACCCGTGCTGTTATTGAAAAGATTAGAGGGAATAAGCTACTAAGTGGTTCTACTAAAACCTGCATTACTTTGAGGAGCTCAGTTTGTCGGCCCCAAGTTCTGGTGGCTACCTGGCTGACAGCTTTTTTTAGTCTCAGAAGCTGTTCCTACATTTGGACAATCTGTCAGTTTTCAGTCAGTGGTTGAGGTAAAACTGAGCTTTGAGCACAGGCTAAGCCATTATATTCAGATACAGAAGTAGGAATCGGTGTCATGTCATTTGCCAAGTAGTGACTCCCGTGGGTTTCTGGGCACCTGCATTTTTGCCGTTGAAGGCATAGGCATGTTCTTCAGGGGGTTGTGATAATTTTAACAGGCCCTCATGATTTCCCTTTCCTCATTAGGGGATAGTGCAGCGTGGCTGATACGGGGCTAAAACACACATTTCAACAAAGCAAATGACCTCACATAAAGCAACCCATTTTCACTTTGCACGGCAGCACTTTCAGGTTTCAGCATTGCACTACCACACTCAGTGTAGGACAGAAACGAATGAGTGGTTCTTTATGACATGTAGCGTCTCTCTGCATGGAAAAGTTTAATACTGGACTTAACATGTTGCTGGTCCAAGCTGTGGACCTGCAACATGCCGGTCCAGCCTCATCCAGCCAGACTCCAGGAAGCGACCGGCTGGCTTGTAGACCTGGGCCTCTCTGATATCATAGTTCAGTGTCCATCTCTCACTCTTCTGCACAGATTTTACCTAGTGCTGATTAAGTGTTTCCAGGGCACTCAAACATCTTATTGCTAGTGACAAATGTGTTTATTTAAAAAAAACATGTACTCAACCAGAAATAGTTTTCCAAATTTCACGAGTGTGTGACTACAACACACGGGGGGCGTACCCTGTCTGAGAGTGGTTGGAGATAGAGGCACAGAGGGAGGGCGTACGCTGGAACAGTTAGTGCACCAACATCAAATCCATTCTACCTTCTTTTTTTTAAGAAGTCTTGATTGTTTGATTGCATCAGGGTATGACTCCGGTGCCCCCTGGGTCATAGAGCTGGGGTACTGTCAGGCCCGGTGTCCCCACCCAGAGGCCTGGAGCAGGTTTTTTTAACGACTTATCAGCTTGTTTTTTTTCATACATCGGGCCAGGTTTATATTTGGAGGAAGCCAAAGGAAGCCTTCAACCCTGTGATGGACCCGAGCGCCTGTAGGTGGGTGTGGCCAAAAACTCAGAGTCCGAGTGAGGGATGCCAAAAACGGGGGTTTAGTAAGCTTTAGCTTGGAAAACCTCCAAGATAGTCAAATAATCCAATACAAAATGTAGATAATGGAAAAACAAGAAAAATCCCACTGCAAAAATATATCAATAAAAAAAGAAAAACAGAAGAAAGGTCCAAATTTCCTAAGAACCACCAAAATCAGCAAGAATGCAAATAACTCAAAAACCCGTTAAGCTATTATATAAAAGCAGAGGACAAAGAAAAGCAGCCTCTGGATCTCTGACAATACTCACATACGTGCTACCTAACAGGGACTCCCTCCACTAGATAAAACGGGTAAAACATATAGCAAGGTGGCCAGCACCATTAACAACAAAAGGGTACACACAAAATCAATCAATCAAACATCTCACAAGACAAAAAATACAATGTTCTTCCTTACATAAACAACAGATCAAAAAAATAACTAAATAAATAACCATACTCCAAGGCATGCAAAAAGACTCAACAGAGAAGTGGTTTGGCCAAGGCCATTTCTGTTGTCCCCCCACAGCCACCATAGGAATTAACTTGTCCATTTACACCTGTTAAACATGGCAGCTGGGAATCAGTGGTTCTATTGGGAATCAGTGGTTTCGATTACCCTATGGTGTGAACAATGTTTCCTGTAGTTCCAAGATGATAAAGCCCCCATACATACAAATGGATTGGTTTCATCAGGTTGTAGTTAGGCATCTTCCATTGGAAGCAATCACTAGATCTAAACATCATTGAACATTTATCTTCTCAAAGAATTGGAGGCTTGCTTTCTTGAAGAATTTTCTCAGTAGAATATCCCAGTAGAAACGGTTTAAAACTTGTTTAACAGTATTTCAAGATGGATTGAAGTTGCCCTGAAAGTAAAGGTTATTAATAAATATTCACGTATTGCTTGGGGTTCCATTAGTCTATTCCCGATAACTAACTCTTTCTAACTAACTGATTTCTGTGTCTGTTTTCGTTACTCGGCATTCCTTAGAGTAATTGTGCAGAATTAACGAATTAAGTTGCATATAGTGAATTAACTAATAAAGTTAAGTTTATTATACTGAATTATGGTGACTGAAGGCTAGTGTCTCACTGGTTGCTATGGCGATGACCTGCTTTTCCAGCAGGGCTGTCTCAGTGGCCTACCTCCCCCAGAGGGTGATGTCGCATTGAGTCCAGTACAGTGTTTCCCTATCAAAAGCCAGAATGTTTTTCTTTATATTTGTCAGTACCTTTTCAAACGGTTTCCTTCAGAATAGTTGACTCATATAATATAATGTGTTTAATAGTGCTGTTAAAACATTTTTAACACAAAAATAATGCTCCAGGTGTGTTCTGGGCCATGCGCTTGTTCTAAAGTCTGGAAGGTGATTTACAGAAATGTCCTGAGCCAGGTTCTTAATCCTGGGGCAGACACTTGTGAAGATCACCTGATCTGTAACAGAGAAACGGTCAGATTAAACCTGCCCCTCAACCACGCACCCTCCCCTTCGCCGTGTCCACCAAAGATGGCAAACTCCTCTCTGGACTCCTCTCCACCCCCATTTAGACTGAAGACTATGTTCTCTTTTCAGCTGAGGCAGATGGAGCCCTCTTCAGCACTGTCAGTATCTAAGATCTTTCAAATGAACACAGAGGTGCCCTGGGCGGCTGAGGTTGGCAGAAACCTCCACAGCAGGCTCTGGGTCCTACCCAGCCTGCAGGCAGCTAGACGCATACCGTCTCTCTCTGTGTGTCTTCAGTCTGAAATACACTGCTGAGTACGTGTGGATGCCATGCACCATGCTTTTTTAGTGGCGTTTCGTCACATTGCCAGATGCACTAATAAAGGCGTGAGCAGCAGTGAAGAGGGTTATAGCCATGTTAATAATTTCAGATGGCAGAAGAAACAGAATATAAGATCTCATTCAAAAACAACAGGGTTTCAGCCTACAATAACTAATGATACAAAAATAATAATTGCCTCAAAAACAATAGGGTTTCAGGCTGGAACACTAGGCCTAACCAGACCTAAAAAATGTGAAAACTCAACCCACATGGTCAATATGTGTCTGTCGAGAGCCGGCAGGCCTCCCCTTTCTTATAAGCGACGCTAAAATTAGGTTACTAGGCTAATTTAGCGCGCCAGGCGGGAGAGATCTAGGCCAGCACAGTTATATAAAGGCTTACGTGAGACTTGGCTGTACGTGGGAAAAACGTGATTGGTTCATTCACAGGCCTCCTCTTTGGGCCTCTTCATCCTGCATCTGTTTTTTTCCCCAACCAAGTCTCTCACAGGCCGCAAAGAGAGCGGGATGTTATACAAACGTATGTTTTTTTTAATGAAGAACACCCTGGTATTCCTACTTGATCATGTGTATATTACTGTGTTAAAAACACACATGGTATGTGGGTCAGTTAGTTACAAACGCACCTTATCCAGAAGCTCTACGATCGTTGAGTGTTAAATTTTGCTTGCAGAGAAAATGGCTCTCATTTATTCATTTCCGTCATCAGGTCAATACTGTAGGCTTCAAGCAAGGATAATGGGAACTAAAAATGGATCATTGAGTCTCTACAGAGAGAGGTTAAATTTGGAAAACCCACCTTACCGGTGCACGTGTAGCCAGCAGAGCTGATGCTCGAGGGATAAAATAACCCATGAAGCACTCACTGTATCTGTAGAAACTGATGAAATTACCTGTGTGACCTGCATTACCTGCAACGGTTGTGTATCCCTGACGTGCCATCCTGACATTGGGCCTGGTGCTTTACTGTCGCATTTACTAACAGGCAACAGATGTAGCTGATTTTAGAGTGACCAGCTGTCGGGCACCTGAAGTGGCGGCTTTTAAATTCCAGGAATAGCCCGCTCATTCTGTCGCGTTAGCGCGTTTATATTAGCCCTTAAGGCACGGCCTGGCGGTGCTCTTTAGGGCTGAGGATACACAGGTGTATGGTCAGGGACCCCAACATACATTTCTCTCTTTCTGCGGCCCTAGTCTCTGGTGGGCCTCTCTAAAGCGTTCCTGAACGAGCCTCAACACATAACACGTAAAACTGCCCTGGGAAGTGTCAACACAAGTGGGCAATGAATTTCCATCATTTCCATAAATTAGGTTTCTCATAAGCTCTGATCAATAGACAAGTGTATTCTTTTCATAAGTAACAGGAAATCTGGATTTAAAAAACGAAATGTGTGTTCCCTGTCTGTTAGCAGTTAACTTTATCTAATATTTTAACGGTCTGCTGCAGGTGATGACGGAACTCATAATACGGGCGGAAACACTGTCAATAGCAACAGGAAAAAGAACGATCACCCCCAACCCTCACTCCCAAAGTGTTGCACAGAAGGATTTGTTTGGTTTGAGATGAGGACATATGGCGTAGACAGGAGCCCGCTTGGCAGTGATAGTTCTGCCTCTCTGCCACATGTTCCTAGGAAACGAGTGCATGTGATTTTCCTTTCCGTGATGATTTCTGGCATACTCCTCATTAGCCTCTTATCTCAGTTGGGTCTTTTATCCGTCTTCTATTGAGGGTGCTTCTCAGTCCTGACCCTGGGGACCTCTGTATGCGTGTCTGTGCTGTCTAGTGATTTCCAGTCACTAGAATTGAATAAATAATGCCCTTTTGGAAAAAACTTTTTTATCTTAATCTTTAAAGACAGTTGTAATGCACAGGGATTTAACACGTCTTTTCTATTGAAAATCATTCATTAAATGGTTTCGTATTGTTGCAACACCTGAAACGTAAAAGCTGACATTTGGGCAGAAAGGCATAAATCGATCACTAGGATACTCGTGTAACTATTAAATATATCCAGAAGAGAGCGCTGTTGTTTGTTTTTTAGTACAGCAGCTTGTGCATTATCAATCTGTATTTTATTTAATTTGTGTCAATTGGGCCAATTTTGTGTTATCAATTAAGACAAACGGAACGTTGATGTTATAATTTTAGGAATAGGGTTTTGTTACACAATTACATTATGTGTTTGTTTTATATATTTATTTTTAGTTGCCAAATGATCAAATTACCACAAAATTGTGTTTGTGTTAACCTGCAATGCAAAAATAGGTTTATTTTCTCATTTATAATTTTTTCCAACACAGTCTCACATTGTATTCATTCGATTCCATACGTGAAAAAACTCTCAATATTTGTATGGAATTGTACGATTCAGGTCGTAAGAATTCAAAGTAATCTACAGAGGTCATTTTTCTAGGGCTTACTGAATCCTGACCATTTTTGTTTGTTAATGATCTAAAATAAGGTGTATTGACCTTTTTTAAAAATAATGACTTAATTGACCGATGATTGAAACAGGGTGACTTCTGTGCCTTGGTTGTTTTTTGGCAGAAGACTGGTGGATCTGATCTGCTGTTGATGATAAACCTTTTTTGAAAACTTGTGCCAAATCAATTATTGCGTCAAACCTCCCTTTCACCGATGAGTAATTGGAGAGATAATGGTCAGCTATTAGGGTTTTATGAAGGTGCAAATACTGTCAATGTTTGCTTTCCTTATATGTGCAAGCTGCCAACTCTTTAGTGAGATAAATCGTTTGTTGCATTTGCATTGCAAGCATATGAATCCTGCAAGTGCACATTAACTAGCTCGCTAGCTGATAATCGCAGGCCAGCTAAAAGAGACTAATGTTAGCGGAATAAACCCTAATGGCTGAATATTATTTCTCCATTTACTCACCGGTGAAAGGGACATCAGCATTTGATTGCCCCTCCCCCTACTGGGAGTGTCGCAGGTGTAAGCCAACCAACGTAGATGGAGGAGCAGGCTGGCTATTCATGTTCACCCTCACACCACCCACCTTCTATATTGGAAACTCACGCAGTGGCAGAAATGGGGCGTCACAAGAAGTGTGTGTGTGTGTGTGTTGGAAATTGAGCTGTCCTTCATAAATTTCATGTTCTACCACCTAAAATGAATTTTTTAATATATTTTTTATATTTTTATACATATTTAAAATGTACCTGCCCACTCTAACCGTGTGTTTGTGAACGCTCACCTTTACTTGACTACTTTTGTTACAGGTTCCTTCTGCAGTGCCTGGAAGACCTCGACGCCAATCTTCGCAAGCTGAACTCCCGCCTCTTTGTCGTCCGTGGTCAGCCAGCCAACGTATTTCCCCGTCTCTTCAAGGTGAGTCCTGCCTCATCCAACTGGTTTGTCCCACACGTGACAGGACCATGCGGAGACTCAGTACTTTTTTTCCTTGCCATTTCAGGAGTGGAAGATCTCGCGGCTGACCTTTGAGTATGACTCTGAGCCGTTCGGCAAGGAGCGGGACGCCGCCATTAAGAAGCTGGCGATGGAGGCGGGGGTAGAAGTCATCGTCAAGACCTCGCACACCCTCTATGATCTGGACAAGTGAGAAAGCCCACCAATAAGTCATTATTACTAGTTTTTATGAGGCACATTTCCTTTGTCCCAGCTGTAAGGAAACACTTTTCCAAAATGCTTTCAGCTCAGGATTAAATTGATGGCATTCCTCTCTCTCCGTCACTATAAACCAAAGCTTTGTCTGTCTGAGCGAGCTTCATCACCTGCTGTAAAACCTGCCCTGGGCAGTGTCGGTGAACACAAGTGGGCAATGAGTTCCATAAATTAGGTTTCTCAAAAGCCCTGCTCAATAGACAAGTGTATTCTTGTCATAAGCAACAGGAAATCTGGATTTAAGAACTGAATGTGTGCTCCCTGTCTGTTAAAGTCACAAAACGGGGGGCTAGTCCAAACTGTTTTAGCTTTTATAAATTGGACCACCTCCAGGCTGGGTCAGCTATTTTTCCAAGGTCAGGCATGTAGACTGCCAGGATGGGTGGTTTTCTCACGCATCAGGCTGAGATGGCAGCAGAGGTGTGCTACCCCCTAACGTTGGGTTTCCGTTAAGCAGGAAGTCATGACCAGGACCAGGAATGGTAGTTATCTTAGAAGTAAAATACCTGAAATTCTTTTTACATCAGATGTAAGTTCATGTATGAGACACTTTGCTTAGCTGCGGTGGATTGGCTGTGCTTGAGGCCTGTGCTCCTGATGGGCAGCTGCACTGCATAGGCTTTCTGATTTATTGTCATTTGTGACCCCAAGGATCATCGAACTCAATGGTGGGCAGCCACCCCTGACCTACAAGCGCTTCCAGACTCTGATCAGCCGCATGGACCCCCCCGAGCTGCCAGTGGAGCCGCTGTCAGAAGGCCTCATGGGTCGCTGTGTCACCCCTGTGTCGGACGACCACAGCGATAAATATGGCGTGCCCTCCCTGGAGGAGTTGGGTAAGCGGATGTCAAGTGACAGAGAGGGGTTGGGTGAGGGGACGCCATGTGGTAGGGAGGGTGTGGGTGAACGGAGGGCTCACAGTAGGGAGGGTGTGGGTGAACGGAGGGCTCACAGTAGGGAGGGTCTGGGTGAACGGAGGGCGCACAGTAAGGAGGGGCTGGGTGAACGGAGGGCGCACAGTAAGGAGGGGCTGGGTGAAAAGATGCCGTGGGGCAGCTGCCTTCACTGTAACCGGTTACATATAGTAGTTTTACAGGTTTAGTAGTTTTACTCGCATGCAAGTTGTTTTGTGTCTTGGTAAAGAGAAATGTGGGTTTTTCAGTCCTGCAATGCGGTAACTCCTGCGTTTCGTTCAGGGTTCGACACAGAGGGTCTGGTCTCAGCAGTGTGGCCGGGGGGTGAAACTGAGGCTCTGACCAGGATAGAGAGACACCTGGAGAGGAAGGTGAGCAGAGTCTTCCTCACAAATATCCAGACCTGAGCTCTCCTCTCCATCAAGCAGGGGACAGAACATGCACCTAACATCAGTCTGATTTAAAAGTTCAGGAAGTTGGTTTGTACTACTATTTAAAAAAAAAAGGGGAAAAAAAAGAGAGCTTTTAAAGCTGTTTTATTCAAATCATTTGTCTGCATTTTCCATATTGTTTATAGTCTGACCATTTCTGCTCCTCTCTCATTCCTCTCTTCTAGGCGTGGGTGGCCAACTTCGAGAGACCCAGGATGAATGCCAACTCCCTGCTGGCGAGCCCAACGGGACTGAGCCCATATCTGCGCTTCGGCTGCCTGTCCTGCCGCCTCTTCTACTTCAAACTCACAGACCTATACCGGAAGGTATGGCCGCCGTTTGCAGTTTAGTCGCTAAATACCATCGCTTGGTATGGAATTATGAGACCTTTTTCTACTCTCAGATCTTTTTTGGTGCTTGCGACCAGGTTGCTAATTTTCAACGTCGTAAGAAACGCCAATAATTCTCCCCCGTCTCTCTCATTCCTTTATGCTCTGGTTTGACTTCTTGCCCTAGCAAGCTGATTAGCCAGCTGGCTTCCAAGAAAATGGACTGCATAGCAATAATATACGTACACAGCTTGTTGGCATTTGTAGTTCATATTGACTTCCATAGTGAAACTTGTGCTTAACAGTGCTCACTCTGACAAAACAATCTCTGTACATGTATATGTGGTAGTTAAGGTTATCTAGCCTTGCTAATAACTAACAAATATTTATACCCAATTATCAAGTTATTTTACATAGGCGAACTAAAATTGCACGCTAAAACATAAATGCCTTGCCAGGGGGAGAGTTTACAGGTCTACGTTGGTCTAGGTTGTGTACCATTTTAGCCCATTTATTTTTGCTGACTTTGTCCACACTCTCACAGGTGAAGAAGAACAGCTCCCCTCCCCTTTCACTCTACGGGCAGCTGCTGTGGCGGGAGTTCTTTTACACGGCCGCGACCGCCAACCCACGCTTCGACAAGATGGAAGGCAACCCCATCTGCGTGCGCATCCCCTGGGACCGGAACCCCGAGGCGCTGGCTAAATGGGCTGAGGCCAAGACTGGCTTCCCCTGGATCGATGCCATCATGACCCAGCTGCGCCAGGAGGGCTGGATCCACCACCTGGCCCGGCATGCCGTGGCCTGCTTCCTGACCCGTGGAGACCTTTGGATCAGCTGGGAGGAGGGCATGAAGGTGCGCAGGGGCGGGGGCCATAAGGAAGGGAGCTCAAGTGACTGATGGGATATGTTAAGGGACTGGACTTATGGGAGTAGTCAACATGACCTAAAAGGGAAGGCCAATGAGAGATGATTCAATGATGCAGAGGGGCTGGGTTAGGAAGGGGGCAGGGGTGAGAGGATGAGGAGGTCATGAAGGCTTTGTTTTGAGGTTGAAAAGGGTGAAGATGTTAGGGTTGGTGTAGATAAACCCTAAGATCTGCCCTACGTCACTTCCCCATCCAGGTGTTCGAGGAGTTCCTGCTGGACGCCGACTGGAGCGTGAATGCAGGCAGCTGGATGTGGCTCTCCTGCAGCTCATTCTTCCAGCAGTTCTTCCACTGCTACTGCCCTGTGGGCTTTGGCCGCCGTACCGACCCCAACGGAGACTTCATCAGGTGGGTACTCCATCCCGGATGGACTAATGGCAGCCACCCTCCCTTGCTTCTGCTGGCTTATTGGGGAATTCTGCTTCTGACATCTTGTCTCCACTTCACTTCCTGTCAGGAACGCAACAACATATATACACACACACACACACACACACACACACACACACACACACACACACACACACAAGCAAGCATTTGTACACGCATCTGACTAACAAAGGCAGATTGAGGGTACTCCTATCCCCA
>JAOYSI010001556.1:0-13877 GCA_025775065.1 Hiodon alosoides | reverse complement strand
CTGGCCTAAGACACAACTTTACAGGGCATCTCTGGGCTGGCCTAAGACACAACTTTACAGGGCATCTCTGGGCTGGCCTAAGACACAACTTTACAGGGCATCTCTGGGCTGGCGGGAGATCATGTGAGACATCATTTTAAAAGTCCACACCTCTGAAAAAGATAAAGAATAGAAACAAAAATGACAAAAACTTCTGCTATTCAATGATCCATACTAGTGATACTACTTTACCAGTGCACAAAGCAGATAAAACCATTCGGACAATGCCCTGAGCAGTGTGTGTGTGCGTGTTACCTTGCCTGTCTGCGTTGACGCTGCTCCAACACAATGGCTGCTGTTACCAAATTAAAACTCAGTCAAGCAGGGTGAGAGCACGCCGTGTTCCAGTGCCTGACTGCTGGCAATCCCCCCCCCAAACGACACGCTGTCGCTGCAGTCAGAAACCCACACGGAGGGCTTGCATGTGGGGCAGAGAAGGCACCGCGTGGAGACAGGAGACAGGAGACAGGAGGGAGGAGACAGGAGACAGGAGACAGGAGGGAGGAGGGAGGAGGGAGGAGGGAGGAGGGAGGAGCAAGGTCTGAACGGACACCAATCCCAATCCCCGAGAGCTGCAGCATGATCCTCAAACCTGGAGCATGGGGGCGGGATAACCAAGCAGGGAGGGCCAAGTGTGAGTAAAATCCCTCCTTTCCCAAAATGCCCATAAAAAATGGCTGCGCCTCACGCCTTCAGCTTCATTTAGCACACTGCGCGTAACAGAAGGTTTCCGTGCTTTTGCGTCGGGAAGAGGTGCCGGTTTTGGAAACAGAAAAGAAGCTTCCAAAATAACAAAAAGAGGCAGCAGTATGAAGAAAACAGAGAAAGCGTCTGCAGAAATGTTAGCAGTTTGTTCTGCTCTTCTCCCCCAGGAAATTAGAGGAATTAGTGTCAAAAAATGTGGAGTGTTGATTTGAAATCCTTAACCATGTGGAGTGTTGATTTGAAATGCTTAACCATGTGGAGAGTTGATTTGAAATGCTTAACCATGTGGAGAGTTGATTTGAAATGCTTAACCATGTGGAGTGTTGATTTGAAATCCTTAACCATGTGGAGAGTTGATTTGAAATGCTTAACCATGTGGAGTGTTGATTCCCTTGATTAAATAAGTGCTGAAGCTCCGGACACGGGCGGTTATCTGGATGAGCTTAAACCACATGTCTCTGAATGCCAACTATGGCATCCAGTTTGGTTCCCACTGCCCGTGATCTTCCGTCTTCCCCTGAGCCTGTTTTGCTCAGTCTTTCCACTGATCAGTATCAGCTGGCAAGGGGGAGGAGCCGGGCGAGCCTGCTGGCTTCCCATTGTCATGACCGATCCCTTCTACAGAGGAGCAGGGCCCTGCTGCACAATGTGGTTGCCGCAGTTTTCTATTTATATTTGCGCTTCCTTCAGAAGAGGAAGCAGGACGTATTGGGTCCAGATGTGGAATGGCATGGGCATCTGGAAGCAGCCGTGCCAATGTCAGGGCCAGTGTGGGTTAATCCACAGTCATCGAACATGCTCAGTCACATGAAGAAAAGACGCTGTGGACTTGCGTGCATTGGGGGGAGGGGACTCAAACACAGCAGCAACAGCAGTTGGCGCGTGGACAGTGCATGGTCACATGACGTGACATCCCTCCCGCCATCACTGCACGTGTGAAAAATCTACAGTAATCTACAAGGCGGCTAGAAAGAAAGCAACTGAATTTTAATCATCACGCAAACAAACAGAAAAGTAGGTCACTTAATAATAGCCACTGCTGAAATGTTTTCATTGGTTCTGGTCAAGACCGACACATGAATGAATAACTGAGAATATTCGTGACCCTCGAGAGCGGTGGACAGAGCACGGAACGAGAGTTTGCGTAAACGAGAGTGTGATGCGGGGCTCGATCCGTCCTGACCCCCAGCGATGAGTTACCCCCTCTCAGGCCGCTGACGGGGCCAGGGCGGATCGATGCACCAACAATTTGGGCGTGATCGATTTGGCGGCAGGCCGAGGCAAGACGGCCCTGCTCCATTCTAAAACCCCTCCACTCCTGGGCTGATGTCCTCGGCAAACCCCCCGCCAAAGACACTGCTGCGTTTGCTGGATCCTGCAGGCCTCGCTCTCCAACGTAGCGGCCAAACAGAGCAGCCACGATTTCCTCGCTGCAAAGTCTGACCTGCCCTACTTCAGAAAATAGCAATTCCCTCTCTCCCTCTCGTCTCCGAGCGCCATTATGTACGACGTCGGTTCAAATGCGGGAAGCGCATGACATAATTCTCAGCAATGACACACTGATCTTTATTCCCAGGCTGGTGCTGGGCGGCCCTAAATGGGTCCGCTCTGTGTAGTGGGAGGACATCGACATGTGAATTAAAACAGGCCAGTCCAAGACACACAAAGCTCTGCTGGGAACTCGATTTCAGACACAGGCGCACAGCTACACCGATACACAGCCATCTGCCTTCAAAACCAGCAAAAACAGGCATTCAGCATTCAAACAGATGCTTTTAAAGACAACCAAATAGTGATTTATAAACTCATTTTTGTGTTCCAAGCAATGAAAACAATACCAAGAGGGTCTGTCTTTCTTGATATTAACAATGGAGGCAGACGTGCATGTGGGCATACATACAAAGATGCTTTTATGCTCCAGTATAAATATTTTAAGTAGTAATTATGGTGAGTTGGGGGCACAGAGGATGTTGGAGGGAGTGTGTCTCTCCTCGGGAAAGCGAGCTTGAGGTGAAGCCCTCAAAATGGCGTTTCTCCACAGAAAAGCCTGCCTCATGAATAATGCAGCAGAGTGGAGGTCCGAGGTACGGGGCCTTTGTGGGGCTAGGCGTAGGCACACAGGTCAGGTGGAGTGCGGCGGCAGCACATGTCACACAGGTCAGGTGGAGTGCGGCGGCATCTGCATGTCACACAGGTCAGGTGGAGTGCGGCATCTGCATGTCACACAGGTCAGGTGGAGTACGGCATCTGCATGTCACACAGGTCAGGTGGAGTGCGGCATCTGCATGTCACACAGGGCGAGAGGCGGAGCCGAGACCAGGGGCACCTCCCCACAGGGCGGGGGACCAAACACAAACTGGCTGTGCACAGGGCCGGAGACCAAACACAAACTGGCTGTGTACAGGGCGGGGGCCAGAGACCAAACACAAACTGGCTGTGTACAGGGCCAGAGACCAAACACAAACTGGCTGTGTACAGGGCGGGGGACCAAACACAAACTGGCTGTGCACAGGGCCAGAGACCAAACACAAACTGGCTGTGTACAGGGCAGGGGCCGGAGACCAAACACAAACTGGCTGTGTACAGGGCGGGGGCCGGAGACCAAACACAAACTGGCTGTGCACAGGGTTTAGCGCCCAGGCAAAAAGCACAGACTCCTTTGGCTTTGTACTACGGAACAGGTTCCCCTGCCGTGAACCACTGGTCCAGCACCGAGAGTAAGATTGGCCGATCAGTTGTGTCAGTGGTTTATAAGATGACATTGCTGCAGCCCTAGCCATCACAGAGGCGTCTCCTTCCCTCCCTATATCTGCGACAGGAGCAATGCCCCTGACTCCTGGAGAAGTCCGCATTAGCAGGAGTATTTAAATCCAGGCCTCAGACCAATCACCATGCGAGGTGGTGCTTGGAAGCCAGGCTGTGACAGAGGGACAGACGAGCGTTAATGAGCTTAGTTTGCGTCCAGACTTCCTCCTGCTCTATTAAGCTTTCTGAACAGCTGTCAGACAGTCTTGAAGACGTTTGGAATCTCCCCTCTGACTACCAATGGCAATAGCCGCGAGGCAAACCACGGCGGCGCTGACCTACCAAGTACATCTGCTTCCTCCCCAGATACAACAAGGAGCGAGGACTGACTCACCCCATGAAAGGGACTTTGTGAGGCCCACCCTCAGGGAACATGGAGACCACTGAGGATTAGTCACTAGAATGATCCTGTACCTATAACTCCCCCCGGCAAGCCTACAGAGTGCTTTGTTCTGTGTGGAAGACTGAGAAGAACTTCATCTTCACAGTGCCGTCACCAGTATGGCAGGTGGGCCATGAGTCTGTGGAAAGACTGGAATACTGCTGCGCTAACTGCTGCCGGTGAATACGTCCGGAATCTCTAATTCACAGACAATTAACAGCCCCTGCAGTCACCATGTTCAAACTGGCATCAGCAGCAGCTCCAAGGTTTAGGAGACAAATCTATCAGCTGAAACCGACTGTGGCACACCGATTGTCTGCCCGAGCAGCCACTTCGTATCTGCTCTCAGCGGGTTGTAACAACACAACCAGTTTTGGTTTTGGCTTACTGAAAAGCCAACTACTGATATCATAAGAGCAGGTTTTCCCCCAGACCGTGCCACCCCCCCCCCCCCCATCAGAGAATTCCACTCCTTGAAAAATGTCTGATGGCTGCAGCTGCCATGAGGGCTAGGATCTGTTACTGTGGCTGAGTGCAGGAGGGCCTCTGCTTACCCAGAGAACACTTGCAGATCACCAGGATGTGGTGTCCACACATTGGCTAATGACCGAACTGAGTCGTGCTGAATCTGCTCTCTGTCCACTGCAGCGCCCCCAGCAGCCATTCATTCCAGAGGAGCTCAGCCTTACAGTGTGGGACTCATCTCAAATGGATTGTCACACAGGAGCAGTTCTGACACCAGCAGCTTTGCGATAAACCCCTCGCACCCGTTCTGCAGTTGTCTCTCAGCGGTGGCCCGCCCCGGTGCGCTGTGTAAACAGCTATCGGTGACCACAGCTAAACCATCCTCTGACGGCCGGCTCAGCCTTTGCATATCAAATATGTTTCTCTTCAGTTTTCCGACAAGAGCAGACTCATTTCATGCCAAAGAACACAAAAAACATACACTCCACTGCACAAAATTTGCTTGATAACAGAAACAGCGAAAAATGTACTGCGCAAAAAAACTATTCTTCGTTGGAACAAAGTACCAAAATGTTTATAATATTCATGCTTAAGATTAGGAAAACCTGATGTCAGCCAAACCCTTTTGATCATTTATGGCCCCTTTAGCCATCAAAGGAGAGGGAGGCCCTCCACCTCAGAATCAGGAGGGAGAAGAGACACAGGGCCCATCAAGGTGCAAGATAGCTTTCTAAAGGCAATTAAAGCCGGATGGTGGACCACTGTCGTCCTGGTTGAAAGGCAGAAGTCCACTGCCCCCTGCTGAGGAGGAGAGCAGACGGCTCTCCAGGTTCTAGCGACTTCCGCAGCTCGGAGCTGCAGGTGACACCAACAACAGACCCTAAGTTAAGCTGAGGAAAGTGCTTCACACCAAGCCTGTGGCCTGTGTGAGGCCCCAGCCTTTCCTCTTTACCCACAGGAACCGTGCCCTCATCGACATTTACTAAAATCACTGTCAGATACAGTGGATTCCTGTACTAGTAACTTACATGTCCAAATAAAATCATTTAAAAAAGGGCCCAAACCTCATTAGAAACTAGCTCATGTCTTCACTGCAGTGATCTCCCTTTCTATAATGGAGCTCAGGTTCTGAGTTGGAGGGTTGTTCAGCTTACCTGAAGAAATTATACATATGTTAATATATATTAATATATAAACTCACTTCTGAGTTTTTAATCATCAAAATAAATTCTGCATAACAATGCAGACACTCGTTATCATAATGCATCATTAGAGCCACACGCGGACACTACATTTCTCCTTAACGTCTTCATTTGATATATTAAGTAAAATTTTAATATATAACATAGAAACGCAAACATTTGTCTAATTTAGGATAGGGTAATTGCCCAGATATGGAAATACTGATGGAAACTGAAATACTGATGGTGGAAATACCACACTGAAAATATCGGTCCAGATCTACTTCAAGCTACTATATATATCTAGTGCACTATTTTACAGAATGGGCTAATCTTGATAATAACTAAATAACTAAATAATGAAACTGTGTTTAAGCTGTCTTCGCTGCACTACAAAACTCCCAGTGCTATGATTTTCTTATGCAAGTGTAAACAGCAACAAATGCGTGAAATGCTAGCCTTGTGGTGGAAATCATTCCTGTACCACTGCATTGATATTCAATAACTACCGTCGATTTACTATCTGCTATGAATCAGTGATAGCCTGGCTAAGTATCGGACTTGTAATAAGAAGGTTGCTGGTTCAAATCCATCCCGAATTCCCAGCCATACAAGTATTTAAGCTATGCAAGTCGCTCTAGATAGCAGCATCAGATAAACAACAACATTGTGAAGCCTAATGCAACCCGCTAGGGTTTCTGTGGTCATGTAGTCATTATTGGGGGTATTGACTGCACGTAGACAAAGTTACATTCAAAAACAGTTAGATTTAAAAAAAACACTGCACTCGCATTATTAAACATGGAAATATCTAGCATTCCATTTCCCAACCGGTTCTCTTGGTTTATGTTCAGTTTCGCCTGATCATTCATCTCCTCTCGCACAGGCTAGGCAGCTGCGTTCAGACGGCGAAGGATTATTCTCAGAACAGACCTCGTCTTGGAAGTTTTTATATTTCCCCCGATGTGATACACAGACCATTTCAGATAAACACTAACCCTAACCCTTCCCAGCCCAGCCCTCTTGCACATGATGGAAGGATAAAAGGCACACAGACCGGATGGATTCAGGAAGGCACGATGAGTCACCTTAACTGTAGAGTGTGGGAATAAAGGGGGAATATCGGTGCAAAAGAGCCTGTGTCCTCCTTCTGTCCATCTAATAACAAATATCCATAATGTATTGTTAGTAATCACTAATTAAAACTCTGCAAAGAGAAGAGCGTTTAGACAATCCGGGCCACAGCAGCTTTTGCTTTTCCAAGGGAAGGAGGCGAGTTGCAAAGACTCGGTGGAGGAGGGAGGTCTGGACCAGTGGCTTCTTGGGTGTGAGGGGTGTTGGGATCAGGAGCACACCATACAGAGCTGCCTGAAGCTCATTTGACAGGACAGTTACTGTGAAAACAACAAATTCCTTAAATTCTCCCCCTGAGAAGGCTGCGGCACTAAACGAGCGCCCGTGAGCACATTCAGGCCAGCAGAAGAGCAAAGCCCTGACTTTAAACACAGAAAGGCTAATGAAGACAGAACCCAACCCCCCCCCCAATGCAAAGCCAAATGCTTACAGCTGGCTGTTAACAGAAACAAAGCAAAAAGAAAATGGAAAGAAAATGAAACACAAAAATTTTGACAGGCACAGTCATCAGTACATTCCTCCACGTTTTGTTAACTCCGAAAATCTTCTTTCGAGTACCTGCATCACCGAAATTTCCTGTCCTTTACCTACGGGGAGAGACAGAGCGAGGAGCCAGAGATGAGGTAGTGACAACAAGACTAAGAGGTGTGTGTGGTCTCCTTTAGGAAAGGTATGTCGTCTGATTACAGCCCATTAAGGTCTCAAGAGCCTGTTGGGGCTAAATCAAGAGGGGCTCCAACTTTTCAATTTATAAGGGTCCTCTATCCAAGCCCTACCATAAAAAAGTAAAGGGAGGAGCCATCTGCAACACCCCAGGGGCCCTTACACTGAACAATGAATAACACTGTGTTGCCAAAACTTTGGTTGTTACCAAGGCACCCCCAACACACACACACACACACACACACACACACACACACACACACACACACACACACACACACACACACACTCTCTTGGCTTGTCTAATTAGTTTCAGAAGAAGGAGCTCCTTGACACACAAGGACGCCCTTGAAGGTTAGATGTCAGGAAGTGGTTAAAGTAAAAGACGATGGTAACAGTTCCCAAAACACTTTGGTTGACCTCCAACCACCCTTTGGTTCTTCTCCCTCAAATTTGGCAACTCTTTGGATAAACAACCCAAAGTCATTGTCTGCTGCCTTCACTTATCTCACAGACGGAGGCAAGAATCCTGGGAATGTCTCAGTAGATCCATCCAAGGACTGGCTTCGGCTGACCTAATGGGGAGACGCTGTTGCGACCAAATACCTTTGCCGTTGGTACATGGAAAATTTCAAGAATGCCTCCACCAAATCAGATAAGGGCCCCACCCAAACAATGGTAAACTCTGCATATGATAGTAATTAGATGTTTCCAACTTCACTCCATTCTGCATGCTCTGCTCGCCACAAACATTCTTCAGAAAATAAATTAGTGGATGGTAGATTGTGATCTAAATAAAAACACACATAAACCAAGTCGCTGCAAATTCCGAATCTCTCCCCATTAGACCATTAAAACCATTAAAACTCGGTACGACAAATAAGAAATCTTTTCAGGTCAGACCAAAACTCTTGCCATCCCGTGTCTCCACCTGTGTTCCCATGTCCAAACCTAAAAGGCAGACTCTCGGGGGGGGGGGGGAGGAGAAAAAAAAGGTAAAAATTCTAGAAAAGAGCATATTTATCCTTTTTGACTGTGGAAGATGTTCAACAGGGAAAGCTGCACATGCAGACGTTGTTAGAGTGACTCATAGGAGTCGACTCTGAAAACACATCCAGGTAAGTGAGCTGAAAACAGCTCTGGCCTCTACAGCTGGCATTAAACAGCGTGTTTCAGTCAAAAGCCAGATCATGCCTCTGTGTCATGCAGACCTCATTACTGAAATGACCAGGATTATTATCACATCTCCACAAAAGCCATTACTTATTACACTTCCTCTGCAGCGGTAGACATGAATGCCTGCCAAAAAGACTAAATTATGGTGGTGGTTTTTTAAATAAGATTGGGGCGGTCCTGTTTAATCCCTCCTCGCTGTACTGTACAGTACAAGAGCTAGCGACTAGGATGTGTTAAGAGACTGTCATGGGCCTAGCTTGCCGTGTTCAGTGACTGTGCACCAAAGCTGCTGGGTGAGAGCCCTCTGTAATGAACCCACAATCCACCAGTGACCTCAAGATAATGCTGCAGCAAATACTCTCACCTGTACCCACTGAAATACAAGGCTCTGTAAATTAAATCTTTTTTATGTCTCTTTCTGTTTACCCTTTCTCACTGATGTTTTTTTTCCACTTAAAAAGGCCATCCACAATTAAGAGCATTAGCGGTGTCAATTAAGTAGCTTCTAATAAAAATAACTTCCAATTTAAAATGAGATTTGGAGAACCAGAGCATTTTTCGGCCGTTACGCCACTCACAAATAGTGGATAAAGGACACATAACCTCCACAGCGGGTCTCCCTCACTGGCAGCCCAGTCCAAGCTCGCAGGAACATTTATTCATATTTCTCTTGTGTTTGTCTAGTGTCGGTATGGATCACAAACTGAACAACCCTATCGGGGTTTTTCACCCAGTATTATACAACAAATAACACCCAAAGAAAGCAAGCCTCAATTAGCCCAGGACTATATTAACACTGGTGTGCGTTAGATAAAGACCCCGTTCGAATTAGCGGAGAAAGGAGTGTTTGTTTATGATGAGAAATATGAGAGAGAACACAGCCCAAGGTGACCTGAGGAGCTGGGCAGTACCACTCCTTGTTAATTGGTCTTTATTTTATCCCAGAGTTCATCTCCAACACTTCCCACACACAACACCCGCAGTATACAAACATTCAGCAGACATTTTGAATAGTCACAGGTGCTTTACATGTATATAAAAGACTGCATTCGGAAAAATATACGCCATCCTACCTCGTTCATAGGCCCCTGAACTTCAATATCTGCTACATCTAAACATATACGCACATTCTTATACTCAACAACTTCTACATCAAACTACTTAGCCGTTATTCAAAGAAAACACAATCTATTTTAATACTCGCTGCAAAACAAAAGCGCAGTGTAAAACCATCCGTAGCTGTCCAAGTGTGCAGACACACACACACACACACACACACACACACACACTTAATTACAATGACAACTCTCAGAATCTCAAAGGGCAGCCGCCGATCCTATAGGGTACAGAATTGAGCGTGGAACGTTCTGGTTAAATGGAACGTACCGGTCCACCAGCTATGGTCTGGAACAGTTTTAATAAGCTGGAAACTATTTACAAAATGGTTGACAGCTCTGTGTATGTGGAGGCCAACTAGAACAAAGGGTTTAATTGTATGGGCGAGTGCCGATCTTCTTTTTGTAGATAAATCAAGTTTGCTACCCTGGAGTGACGACCGGACGACAGAGCATGAGTGAGGAGGTTGTGGAATTGCACAAGCCTGGCACAGACCATGGAGAGACTGCTCCAGGCTCACAGAGCTTATCAGGAAGACTCTACGATGACCCCCATCCTCACAGTTACATGGGTATTTAATTACATGGGAAGATGACAGAGATTCCCAGAATGGGTGTATCTTGTCAAAGAGTCAGGTCAGGAAGCGGGGAAATGATGGGAATGGAAGGGAACTTAACTCAAACGCAAAGAAGCGTAAATGTAGTGTATGACCTGTTGCCCAGCCAATCGGAAAGCTAGGCTGTAAGACTCCTCATTTCATTAGTACGGTCGCCTACAGAGGTGTAGCACAAACTGCTTTCCTGTAAAGCTATACACTATATATTATGCCTTTGAATAAGTTTTAAGTTCTCTTGAATATTCAACTGCCTGGCTACACATCAGGCTTGGTGGGGGTAAAATCTTTTCCTGTAGCTGACACGAAATGCATAAATCGGCCATTCCGGATTGGCAAGAAAGCAAGAAAAAATTACTGAATCCAAAATGTTTTTTGTTTGAGATATCTTATCTTAGATTTAAAAAATTATCTTAGATTTTTAAATAAATAAATAAATAAAAACAGTACCCAAACAAGTAAAAGTATATGAAAAATACTGTTATAGAAAGCTATACAAAATAGCTAGGTCAATGGATGAAGCCCAAGCAGTCCAATAGACGAGGGGAACTCAAAACGTATCGTAAGGAATACTACACTGTGTATTGACTATATTCTCCTAAAGGAAAAGCACGTGGTGTTAAACCGCAGAACCTATATCTACCATGGATGGCCCTGTCTTCGGATTGGCCGAGCAGCAGCAGCAGACACATAGCTGGAGGGCAAAGTGGCAGGTTGAGAAAACGGAGAGAGAGAGACGTCTTACAAACCGAACAGACGGCTCCATTTCGATAACCTCCGCACGTAAGGAAGCCAGACGCCTTCAACGAAAGTAACAAGAGTCCGAATGAAGCGGGAGTTCGGAAAGTCACGTAGATTAGACGTAGTTTTAAAAGCCACTTTCATCCAATTTGTAGCTTCATGTTTTTATTTTTTATTTAATTTAAATTGTGTGAATTTGATTTAAGCAGCATTTGGTATAACGTGAGGGTTTGGCATGTATTAATGTAAGATACGTTTTGGAAGTTGACTAAAGATGGTTCTCTCACTTCCACCCCTCATACACAACAACGCCCCTGCGATTATATACTAAGAGCAACAACACGGGAAGTTGTATTTTTATTTGTCTGCAGTATGAAAACAAGAACAAGAAAAAGCCTTTAGCCTCTCACAGCCTTAACAAAGACTCCCTGGTCTGAAATGAAATTGGTGAACAGAAGGAAAAGTAATTAATAGAAACATACTGCTGGTGTGCCGGAGTCAACGGAAAGAACACAACATTCTCTTGTAGAGTGGCTTGTAGATTATAAGACCTAAAACTTTCACAGGATCTAGGAACCTAACGCAATTTCATCAGCTACACCAGAGTCGCTCAGTCGCTATGAAGCACGGTCACGTTTGGTGGTTTTAGCCCTGCTGTTTTCCACATGTTCAAACGTTGGCAACGCTGAACTCTTCTGCTATGGAACGAGTTCAAATGCATGTCAAACGATGCTCTGAAGTCGGTTCCTATTGCCTGTCAATTTCATTTTATGATGCCTTCTCTGTGTTAGTCATCACTAGCTAGACAAACTAAAATGACCTTTTTTTTGTTAATATTATTATTAAATTAAAAGGGTATGTGAGACTGAGCAACATATTAAACCACTAAATGAGTCTTACCCATCAAATTCTGTCATTTATTCACATTACGGCATACAATTTGGACACATTTCATAATACATAAAGCATAATAAAGTTAGCGTTTCATTTCAAACAATGAGTAATTAACTTTTAACAGACTCAACACTGAATCAACATTCAAAGCTCTCAATTTTGCACACTAATGCACACTGATGCATAAGAAAGGATAAGTTCCCCGCAAGCAAAGATCTTTCAAAAACGTGCCAACTTCAGAAAAGTCCTGCCTGAACTAGGCTTCTGCATCATGTGTGCAAGTATAAGCCACTCTAAAATATAATGCACGAGCTAAATGAATTAACCCTTAAAGCGCCCTCCTAAAGATTTCTGGCAAAGAATCTCCTGAACCTTAAACGTCCAAGCCATACATCATCGGCCATTGCTCGAACAGGGACATGAGAAGATCCCTCAACTGCAATCACTTGTGATGCACCTGAACTTCCTAACGCATACTTGAGTGCCGTAAGAGGCACTTTCCTCTACCTGTGGGCATATTAATGCACAGCTCACAGCCTCAGTGCCACGACGGAATGTGTTTGCTGATGCACGTATCAACATGTACGGGGAAAAACATCTGTTTTGATGTTTTTGCACACTTCGTTTCCAAAGCTAAATAGCCAGAGACCCACCGATCACCTTCAAGCAAAAAGAACAAAGAGGGGAAAGGAGTAATGTTCTTATTCTGAACAGATGTTTAAGAAAAGACAGCTCTGAAGGATGACAATGTACATACCGTGATCCGTAAAAAAAGGGATTAGCTTGATGATTAAGTACGCTTAATAGATTGTACTGTTTCTTTTGTAAGATTAGTAACCGCACTGCGTATCCAGTATAGCTCAGTATGGGACGCACATGGACTCTTTCAAGGCAAAACCATCAGCAACAGTGGCTGTGTTCATTCAGCTAGGACTGAAACCGGAACACGATGCGTGGAGGAGCTGAGGGTGGTTCCAGCTTCCGCCTTTGTCGACAGGCCTGAAAGGGTTGTGCCAATTGAGAGGCCCGACCCAACACCCCCCCACACCCCAGAATGGAACCGAGAAACACAGAGCAGCTTAGCACACAGCACCTCATCAATTAACACCTGCTAGCAAATGGTTTTGCTCTGCCAGAGAAGTGTGTGCGGTCTGGCTCCAGGCAGAAGCTAGGCCTCTGTCCGGAGTTGGGCTTTCATCACACTAAAAAGCCCAATTCGTACCCACAGCACGCACACTGTCAGAAGGTTTTACAACACTTTTGTTTTTGGCCTTGTTGTTAACATATTTAACTGCACTCAAAATGTTAGGAAAACCCAGGATCATAGCACATTCTGGAACAAATACTTAGATAGACGATAGACGATAATCTGCAAAACGACAGTGTGCCCAAGAAGCAATCCTGCTTCCAAAAGCCGTTTCTGGTTCCTAAGCGGTCCTGAACTGCAAAAGGGCATGCTACAACTATTAAATAATTACACTCAAGGGAACCCGTTTCCAAATTGTCTAAGAGAGATAGGTAAATTTCACTCAAGACGCATATTACCAGGACACATCCAGCCCTCGATTTGTGATGGATTCACAGGTTAGGGTGTGCACACTGACACCAAATATTGATAACAGCACCAAGTATTGTTCTGGGTACACCAATGAACAAGTAAATAAAACATTACAGGAACCAGGTAGAGATTTGCACGGATGAGAAGTCTGTGAGTTTCCAAGAATTATATGGGCCATCTGTCTTATTTATTAGGGGAGTAAAGACAGCCAGGTTCTCCCAAAAAACAGCCTAGAAGGGCATAGAGACCAGCCTGGAGACAAAGGGCACAGAGACCAGCCTGACTCTCCTCTGGTGGAGACAAAGGGCACAGAGACCAGCCTGACTCTCCTCTGGTGGAGACAAAGGGCACAGAGACCAGCCTGACTCTCCTCTGGTGGAGACAAAGGGCACAGAGACCAGCCTG
>JAOYSI010001555.1:0-16974 GCA_025775065.1 Hiodon alosoides | reverse complement strand
TCCTACCCCTCTGCCTCTGTCTGCCTTTGTCTGTTTCCTACCCCTCTGCCTCTGTCTGCCTTTGTCTCTTTTCCCCCGCCACTTTGTGGTTTTTGTGTGGGGGGGGGCGGGGGGGGGGGGGGGGGCCCCCACACAAATAAAAACAAAAATGACAAAAACTAACAACAAACGACCGACCCAGACAGTTTCTGTTTTTTTTTTTGTGTCAATTGTTTTAGTTTCGGCAGACGCCGATATCCAGAGCGACTTGTATAGCTGAGTTTTTTAGTTTAACTCCCAGCCCACCAATGCACAGAGAATATATAGCACACCATGTCTGGGACTGACAGGGAGAATGTCAAATTATAATACAAATTTTTATTACAGCTGTACTTTGGAAGTGGAGCAATACAACACCCACCTTGGCAATGGGTCACTGAAGTTTAAACCCCTCTCTATTTGATAAAGCAGCCAAGTGTGTAAAGTGGCCATCCTCATAGGCTTTTGAAGGATGAGAGACATTTTTTGTTCCACGTTGGTTTCTCTGCGATGCCTGCATGTGCAGGTGCCAAATTTTCCCCGTGCAGGTTCAGGCAGGCTTTTCTCTCACCCTGCAGTACGGGGACACCACACACACCATGGTGGAGAGGACAGGGTACAGCGGCCTGTTCCTGCCTGGATTCCAAGCACCGTTGTTCGTAGACCCGCTACTAGCGAAGCTGTGAGTACATATACCCATGGTGCAAAAAGCATTTCAGTAATGGGAGCAGATGTGCTTCAGACCAAATGTTGTTAGGGCTGTATGTTAAATAAGTATGTTTTATAGAACTGTACAAAAAGTTGCAGGCCTCTTTTTTGAGCAGCCATAAAGAAGACTGTAGACTGAACAGTTTTACTGTCTCTGGTGCTGCAGGCCGAGTGGGAAACTGGACTTCATTGACCACGTGGTGGGGAACCAGCCTGACAATGAGATGGTCCCGACTGTAGATTGGTAATGTACTAGCTAGGCGTGCTCAAGAGCATGTCAGAATACACTGTGCTCATGGTCGCTATGTATGATGATGAGCAAGGTAGACCGCGTTGACATTGATAGAAAAAGTAATGCCCTCCAGATCCTCCTTTTCTGATGTCAGGATGGCTGTGCGTGGTTCACGCCTGGCATTAACCTAGTGGGGGGACTCCAGCTAGTTTTTAAGTGCCTCGCTTTAAAGCGTAGCACGACTCAATCTCTAACTTACCCTGTCCAATGGGTGCAGAGCCAGAGCCATCAACTCGGGTTTCACTCCGGGACGTGGGTTTGTGGTGGAGGGGAAGGGATCTTGCACAAGGCTGTTTTTTTTTTTTGGCACTGGCCAGGTTCAGCCATGACTCTGCAGTTTTCTGCCTGCTTTTCTGGGGCTCCCTGCATCTGGAGAGCATTAGTACCCAGTGCACAGAGCTGTGATCAAATGGGACTCTGAACTGGCTGCTGCCTCTCTCTGTAGGCCTTGGGTCAGGAGTTAACCCAGGAGGAGGGACCAGCGTATCTCCTCATGCCGACTGGCCGCCTGCCTCAGATTGGTGCTGGGATGTTTGTTTTTTCCCTTCACAGGTACCAGAATAACCTGTTGTTCCACCGGTTTTGGTCAGTGGATGACAAGCAGCTGCAGACAGAGTTCAGCGCGCTGCGCTCTATTGTGGTGGCCAATCACGAGGAGACGGTGAAGATGCCCATCAACGAGCCTGCAATAGGAAAACGCAAGTCCCAGATCCAGGCAGGTCACACGTTGCCTTGGAAACTCCTAACACAGCCTTTCTTTTCCATCATGTCACACTGGTGCTTGTCTCTCTCTGCAGGAGTATGTGGAGTACAATGGTGGCCCGGGTGTCCAGCACATTGCCATGAACACATCCAACATTATTACAGCTGTGAGTGAGTGTGCGTGTTAGTGAGTGTCTATGTGTGTGCACCATGCACTCCTTGCCTAGGGGTAGAGAGCCTCAAAAGGATTGGGGCTATAGAAATAGAATTACTGGAATGGTTCCACTCAGGGGGAATCACTGGTTCAGTGCATAGAATGTGGCACACTGTCAAATCATAATCTTTACCTTTATGTCAAATGTAAGTCTATGTTCACAAATCGTTGCAGCTGTGATTTTACAGCATTTTGGTGGTATGCCATTTGTAACTCAGTTCTTCATGCCATAAGGTTATTTTCGGCAAAAAAAAAAAAAAAAAAAGATAGACCTTTCTACAAATCTTATAATTTGGTGGAATGGGCTTTCAGTGCAGAGGGGTTGCCAAGCAACAGTCCCGTTCCGTTTCAATCTCTGCCTGGGGTAGTGGTTAAAGCAGCTGTAACCACAGGCGTAGCTAGTTATAACAAACACACTGAATGATACAATTTGTCTTTCCTATTAGAGAACAATTTTTTGTAAACATTTTTTCTTTTAAACAAAGAATTTGTACTGACAGTAGTAACACATCTTTAAGAATACTGATTCTTTTCAGATTCGAAACTTGAAGGAGAGGGGAATGGAGTTCATGTCTGTCCCCGACACCTACTACCAGCAACTAAGAGAGAATCTGAAACATTCTAAAGTGAAGATCACCGAGGACTTGGACATCCTAGAGGTCAGATGGACCTTTGTTGAAATATGGATTAGACCATTTCATAAGTCTGTGTTCTTTTTTTAGCAAGTTTATGTTTGGGGACAGCAATATTTAGAAATGGTTTTTGCCCCCATTTTTAAACCTCAATAAAACATAATGAAATTGAATTAAGATACTATTTACAGCGTCCTTTGTTCTCATTGGGAAAGGCTGGCTCCTCTTATTGAGGAACATTATTCTGAATGTGAAGAACATTGGGTAGATTAAATGAATGATCTTGCTGTTGTCCTTCAGGAGCTGAAAATTCTGGTTGATTATGACGACAATGGCTACCTGCTCCAGATCTTCACCAAGCCCGTGCAGGACCGCCCCACTGTCTTCCTGGAGGTGATTGAGAGACATAACCATCAGGTGAGATGAAGTGAAATACTAGTGAAAGCCTTTCGTTTACTCTGTCATGTGGCTATGTAGATGAAAACAGATGTCACTACCCACAGCAGACATCAGACCAGGCAGCAGTGGTGCCATGCGTAATTGGTTTGGGTGCTGTTACAGGGTTTTGGGGCCGGGAACTTCAAGTCTCTTTTCGAGGCCATTGAAGCTGACCAGAACGCAAGAGGAAACCTGACTGCTTTAACTCCTAATGGTGTGTCCGAGTCCCTCTAAACCCCACCAGCCCACACACTGTACCCACTATACCAGAAAGTGACACCTAGGTTTCATTTCGGTGTCCCAAAATCGGCTTTGTTAGGAATGACCTGTCTGGTACTCTTCTAGGACTGCTATATTAAGTATTCTGGGTTTACACTACGGCATTCGTTAATACAATGTATTTCAGGCAAAACTTGCTTTACGAAATATGTATCATTTAAAATGGCCAACTACTTTCAAGTTAACGTGAATAATGAAGTATCACTTATTTACTTATGGACCTTTAAAAAAAAGTTTCGCCCTACTTTTAACTAATTTAGGTTATGCCAATAGAAAAGAAAACTAAATTAAGTTGTGTAGACCCTATTGTAATAGTATCTACAGTTGTAATTGTTGTTGTTGTAGTCCTCCCTAAAAACACACAGGACACACTTGAGATGTAACAGTAGTGAAGTAATTCTGATTAATAGTGTCGTAGCCATTTACATTTCTTACTGTCTACTTGTACGTTGGTGTTCAGGCCTACTATTTATTTCAGCAAATCGAATAGGGACACATGGGTTTAGTAGGGAAATCATTTGTGAATCACTCGTTTTCATGCTGAAACCATGAACCACTATACAACAAGTCCATCACAAATTACGGGATCCCAATCTCTCAAGTCACGCACAAATCACACACTAATCTCTCTGTTAGGACAACGGAAACTACCTTGGGGTTAGGTTATCAGTTATCGGTACAATACTCCTCTGGCAGAGACACTGCTTTATCAGTTCACTGATCTTCAGTTCCCAGTTTGTTTACTACAATATATATTAAACATTTTTTTAAACTGAAAACCCTTTGTTAATGTTAAAAAGTACAGCCATTGCAGGCGTGAGCTTACACAGAATTGCAGAGCAACGTTTCAACAGAAGTTCACAGACAGACTGGGATGATGCATTAAATCTGCCTCCATGTTGTTTTACAGTATAGTTAACCTGGGGTCAGTCATGTAGTTCTAAGCAACGGTACTGGGAAACTGCAATGTTAAGGAAAAGCCATTCCCTAGTTAATATGCAAATATACCACTTCGTACAAGGCCTTGCAGAGTGAGATATGAAATTATGTTGCAGACTTGTCTTTTAAAGATGCATAAAGAACTCACAAACCCCATAACTGAAATATTAGTTATTAGAAAAATAACTGAAAGATTATCAGTATCAGCTTGCAGGTGTTAGGTACTCCAATCTCTCATAAAAGCAAGCATTACATACTTTTCTCATTACTTTTAATTTTCATGGCTTTGGATGTTTTATGGTAGTTTTGTTACTTTACCTTGCATGCAGTAAAAATATTCAAAACCAGTTGTTCCTCGTGTGTGTGTGTGTGTGCACACTTAGTCCTTTATGTCTAGTCATCGTAACAAAAGACACTGTTCAAGACCGTTTAACAAAAGGTCAGCATGTTTATGGACTGCTTTATAAAAGTTACTATAATACAATGATACATAATCATGAAAACAGTATGTTGGGCAAGACAACACTCAAACTCAAAGACATTGAGCACATCGTCTATCAACACAAAACATTTCTATATGTGGAAATGAGGAAAAAAAAAAAAAAAACCCTGTACATTTCAAAACTGGGGCCAAAGCCAAAATAACTCAATTTAAAAATACAAATGTCTCAGACATTAAATTTGTTTTTATTGCAAAACATTCTGACATCCATACCCTTTAATGAATAGAGAACCTGACTTTTCTAAAATGCCTTTAGAGTAAAACAAGATGGTTAAAACAGGTCAGTTACAAAAAGATTAGTCTGGGCTGCTTTTAGCGCTGGTATGGGATCATCTCTGAGAACACTCTGCTAGCCACTGGGATGTCCGCAGTGCTAATTAGGGAGGGGTATTGTGCGTTAGTGTACGTTTATAAACAATAAATACCATTTGAGCTTTCCGCAAATATATTTCAACACGTCAATCTTTTGTTTTACTAAACATTTTTGCTTGTTGTAATAAATAGACCATCGAAAAACCAGGCAAGCTCAACCAGTTTTCATAATTTCCTCAGAATAACGCTTGTTTTCTCTATACTGCTACTACGTGTACACGGTATTTACATAGACACAAAAAGGGAAAAGCTTGACACAAGCTGAACGCGTTGCTACCAGCTCTGTTTATGACCATACGCCTCTGAGCTGTACATCTGTAGCAAACCGCAGAGACCATAATATTCACAATCAACATTTATGTACAAATTAAGGAAGAAAAGAAAGTTAGGCGTGGAGTTAAAAAAAGACGTTTCCACAAGAAACAATCTCTCCGAGGAAAAAGCTGATTCATGTCGAGGGCGAGGCGTGTCTTTGCTTCGCATAAACTCACTTTTATTTCACCTTTTCAGTGTTTCCTGAAAAGATCACAATTTTAAAAACTATTTTTATTTCTTTAAAAAAGAAAAAGAAAAAAACTCAAGGATTTTTCTTTATCCCCCATCCCACAGAAAACTGCCTCATCAACAAATCAGCCTGTACAATATAAACACGGGTACCCGACACCCCATACCCTGTGCGAAAATTAATGTAGAAGGCATGACAAATAACTGGGACGTGGGTTTCGGGGGTGTGATTAATGGGCCAGGCCTTTAGTGAGCCGGGCACCAGCCCCTAGTGCATCCATGACCAAGAAAAGAACAACAAAACTAGTGTATGTGTAAATATTAATTACTGTTACATTGCATCGAATGAGATGCGAGAACATGCCAAGTAAAAAAAGAAAAGCACCATAGAAACAACGATAATTTAAAAACCAGGAAATAGGCTGAGAGGCTGGAGTGTTGGTGAAGCCTTCCTGGGCTAGCTGTGGCGAAATTGGCGGGTGACTACATCTGTCAATCTCACTGTAAACGCTGGACCACCTGTCCACAATGCCGGGCCATCTCAGTTGTAGCACCAAAATAGGAAGACCTCAGCAGGTGGCACTCTGGTGTGCAGTTTCTAACAGTTTTTAAACAAACACCATAGAAACTGACCCAACAGCTTGGTAGGACAGCCAGAAGAAAGTGGCAAGGCAACCCGCAGCCACGTGGCTCCACTCTACACTGACAGTTTTCTCGCCTCAAGAGGCACTCTTCCTCTCTGTGCCGGGGGGAAGGGTTTTGGCACCCAGGGCATGTTCCAGCGGAGCAGCCCGAGACACGCCATCTACATCTACAGATTCAGGTGTCTGTCACTGGCAACACAACAAAACGCTCAGGCCAATCTGCAGCCACGTGGGACAGCTTCCTCTTGAAGAGAGGGGACTAGAACATAAACCAAAAATTAAATTGTCCGTGGACTCGGGGACGCGGGCCAGAAATACCTTATCCACGTAGATGGAGTAAAGTGCAAGTTCTTTGCTGAAAAAGACAAACCGCATTAGCTGCTAATCTGCCCTTTCAATGTCACCACCAGGGAAAATTTTGAGGCAACGTCTTGGATTATAGCTAGTTCACCAAGGACAACTTGTAAGGGTTTTTACATTGGAATAAACTATGATGACAGGTCCAACCCAATAAGGCCAGAATGAACCCTAAAAAGTATATCCTCCTGGTAGGTTCCACTTCACTTCTGCCTTTTAACCAGCAGAGGACAGTAGATATCAATGCCAAAGTAAAACAGGCACCACTTGGTACACGGACTTAGTGCCACTGGAATAAAAGCATAGGACAGTCATATTATAATCGGTTTACAAGAACAGTAAAAAAAAAAATAAAAAAAAAATTATAATAATTTTTTATTAATATCCCTCCTTATTCAAAGCGAGAAGTTTATCTTTAATTGTATAGTACTTTTGAGCTTTTTATAACTAAAAAATAAAAAAATAAATAAACCAACACACCAAACACTTAATGGGGAGAAAAAGGTTATTGTACGTATGGAGAACTATATTCGGTGGGTATTTGTGTGGTCACCATCAGCTACTCAGGGGTGCCAGACTGGGCAAGTGGACCAGATGCCTTTTACACAACTGCGCAGTCCTCACAACACCACCGCTCTGTATGCCAGTGTCACCGCTGGCAACCAACGTGCAAAATCAAGTCTGAGGCTTTTCACATTACAACAATAAATCCGACAGCCGTAAACTGGCAGATAGCAGCATTCCCAAGAGGACGGTAAAACTACCAGGTGTGGGTTGTTGAGAGGGGAAGTGAATCGATTAAACGTAGACTGACTGGGGAGCTGGAGGTAGGGTAAGGTGAAAATCTAGAGTTGTTCGATTGCAAATGGGAGCAGCATCATATGCTTCTTTAGAGAACATTGCAAACTGTAGAGAACGTAAACAAAATAAAATGCAAACACCTGGCCATACGCCCTCACCGCTGCTCAGGATATGACCACAAGTGCCATCTGTTGCAGGGGACTGCTCTAGCTGGTCGGCAGCTTCATCACTCATCCCAAAACAGACCCCTTAAAGCATCCCCCTGCCACTTTCTCCGTTTCCGTTTTTTGGCTTAGTGGAACCAAGGGTGTGGTCTGAAGAGCTTGGCCGGCGGGACGCAGAGCGCCCGTCGTCCCTAATTCAGGGTGCCCCGGCAGTTCTCCGCCCCGCACAGGCAGGGGATCTTCTCATCCTCGATGGGGAACTTGTAGTCGTAGGTGATCTCCTCGTTGACGTTGATGGCCTGTCGGGAATAGATGACGATCTTCTTCTGAGACTCCACCGTGATGACTTTTGCATAGCAGTTTGGCTGAAAGGCAAAAAGAAGCACAAATAAACCCAGTGCCTGCCGACGTCCCACCGTCATCCTGCTTTAATGCTCCGGCCCCTCATCACTCACGTTGCAGCTGTGGTTGATGAAGCGGGCGAAGTTTCCGCACTTGGTGGCATCGATGATGGTGTCGTGGTCCACCCGAAACATGTAGCTGCTCCCGATGCCCTCATCCTCGTACCGCTTCTCTCGCATGTCTGCGATCACCTGGGGAGAAGGACCTACGTCTGAGCTACCCCCGCCACACCCCCCAGGCTACATTCAATGCCCCCACATGCAGTCACTGACCACCTCACCTGTCTGATGTTCTGGCCCACGTACTCGATCACCATCTCGTCTGCGGCGATGGGCTCCAGGGCAAACAGGCCCCAGTCGTGGATGTGGCTCTTGCAGAAGCGGATCTTCTTCTTACGGAACTGCAATGAAAACCACACGCGTGCTAGATAAGTGACCGTTGGCGAACAGGACGAATGCGGTTATCACATTCAGGACAAGAGCAGTCACTGCATACAGGACGAATACAGTCACCGCGTGCAGGACCCCTTGAGAAGATGCTTGTGCCCAGTGACTTACATGGCTGTTCAGGGAAAACCCCATTGATGGAAAAAGGTAAACCTGCACAATCATTCTCAACTACTAAATTACAAAGTCACAACGAATTATGAGTCAGGCACAGTCAGATAAGATAGGGGGTCTTGTAACAGGTCTTGTGCTGGACTCTGAAGATAACTCAGCAGGTCTAACAGCTGCTAGCACATCCTTCCACCACTGACTCCGCATACAGGAGCGGCCTACCTTGAGCTGGTTGAACTTGAGGAGGTCGCTGTCACAGCTGAAGGAAGAGAGCAGGCGCCGCTGCTCGGACCGGCGCTCGGACCCGGCCCGGGTGGAGATATGAGGCTGGGCTGGAATGCTCATACCCTGCAAAGCAAAGCACCAAAGACACGGCTGTGTACACAGGCACAGACACACCCATATCTACATCCTTATCACTGAACGTGCATGAAAGATTCCTGAATATGCATGTCTGTATGTAGAGTAAAGGTTTATCCGCGTGCATACTAACACATGAGCAGAACCTAGTTCGGGTGACTGACCTGGGTGTCCACGGGGGTCTCGTCCATCACCGGCCGCGTGCTGTTGAGGTATTTCAGTTTGTCCTTCTTGTCAATCTTATAGTAACCTTCGCTGCGGGCGCATCCAGTCATGTGATCCCGCATCCCATCATCCCGCTTCTTCCTTTTCACGGTGGGGTTGCTGGTAGGTGCCGGGGAGTCAAGGTCATATGGGAGTTTGGGCTGACAGTCCCATAGGGGCAATGCATGAGTCGGGAAATTACACTCAAGAGTGATAAATAAGCTCATCTGCTAGCGGTGCAGTAGTTAAAGTTTGCCGGTCCCACCCCCACTGGTGTATCCTTGATAAAATTACTTAACCTGAATTGCTTCAGTAAACTTTCAGTCGTACGAGAGAATTAATACAGAAATTTTAAGTTTTAATTTTAATTTTAACTAATTTGTTAATATTTATTCCCCTTTAATGTCTTAATGGAACAAATCAAACCGGACAGCCTTTATCTTAATTTTCTGACATCGTATTTCAAAGGTAGCTAACCCTGGCCCTACAGATAATCATTTGTTCTGACCCAGTAAAAAACACTAATTAGGTAACTGAAGAAGTTAAAATAATTACTTAAGGCAAACGCCTCTGTACTTCAGTTGTTGGTGACTACAAGAATGGAAACCTTCAACACTGATACAATTAAAGATGACCATGGGTCACTACGTGAGCTACCCAACAGTAAAGAGGATATGAGGGTGGTGGACCCAGAGGGTATCGTTCAACCAGTCATTGCCGTTGTCCTGCTGCAGCATTTTGTCGTAGGTGATCTGCAAGAACCGGACGTCCTCCTCATCGATGCCCTCGTTCCAGATGTCGTAGAGAATGGTCATCTCCTCGAAGTCGGAGCGTGGCGGGAAGCAGGGCTGGGGCGGGGAGGGTACTGTGGAGTGCATGGCCAGAAGCAGCTCCTCCTGCCGCCGCCGGACCCTGCGCTGGGGCTTGAGTTCCAGAGGTTCCTCCCCTGTTTGCCTGGCCTCTGGCTGTAGGTTCTCCAGCTCCTGCAGAGGCAACTTGACCTGGGCTTCGGGCTCAGACCACGCTTCCCGGAAGTCCAGTGTCACCGCGACAGGTTCCGCCACGCAGACGGACAGGGACGTGGCCTCCGGCACTGTCGCGTCAGCTAACAGATCTCTGACTGGTAAGTCAGGAGGCAGGGAGGGCGGCGCCCTCAGAGGCTCAGCCTCTTGGGGCGGCACCGATACCGTAGCCTTTTTTAACTTGGGCCGCCCTGGTTTCCTTTTGGGCGGGGTGACGTTCGGGGGCGCGGGGGGCTCTACGGGTGGGACAACGGGCAAGTCAGGTGGGACGGTGATGGGACTGGAGGCAGACGGAGTCAGAGTGGGACATGGGTCAGACAGGGGACCCAGGGAGGAGTCGCTGGGGGGTGGCTCCTTGAACAGCACCCGCTCCTCCAAGCTCTCGGAAGAGGCCTTCCTGTGGATGGGGATGCTGTAGGAGGTGGCAGCGGAGGCAGGGTCAGGGAAGGTGGCAGGAAAGGTGGATGTGAAGGAGAAGTCCCTGCCAGGAGTGCGTGGGACTCCGGCGCTGACCCCGGGCGAGTGGGAGGGGTATGAAAATGGACTGCCGGGGATGTGGGGCGAAATCAGGCTCAGGCTGTTCCCTGTGAGGGGGGCGTCGCCGCTGGGGGTGGCGGGGATCGTCTCTGTGCTCTGGGATTTTCCCAGACACCTGGCCACCTTGGCCATCAAGTCCCGCCCAGGAGTCCGGGGCAGGTCCTCATCAACCAGGAGCTTGGCACCCAGGGGGAGCTCAGGCATGAGTCCCTGAGGCAGCAGCACAGACACAGCCTCACCAAGAGGGCTGGAGGGGTCGGGGGGAAGGGGCCTAGAGGACGGGGGGAGGAGCTTATCCACCGGCACCTCCACCTCTAGGAGGGCAGCCGACTCCCGGCCCGGGGTGCGAGGCAGCTCCTCCTCCTCCACAGTGGGGGACGAGAACTTTCTCTTTAGCCGCACGTCCAAGTCACCATCACCCAATGAGCCGGATGGGGTCGGGGGCCTCAGGGTACCAAAATCCTCCAGGATTTCCAGCTTCACTTCCGGAATGTCCACCTCCATCTCTGGCTCAATCTCCGGCTCCAGCTCCTCTGCTGATACAGCAACACAAAGAAAATAACTCCAATTGGGATAGTTCATATTGTCTCTCTTTAAATTCAACCCCTTTCCCCCTGCTGTTCCTCATTAGTACTAGCACATTTTAAATTCATTATAGACCCAACAACTTACTGAGACTTTCAGACTGCCAAACCGTCCCATGCCCAACTTTAGAGATCATGATTCAAAACATATAACATTAAATCTATAGCTCCATTTAGGGCGTTCAACTCTACTTAACTTTCTACTCAAATGTACATCCTACATTTGCCACTAGAGCAGTAGCAGGTGCCAATGATTTGTGTCCATCTTTTAGAAATGCTGAAGAATAGACGGCACAAATAGTATATTATATTTTGGACTAGAATAGACTGTACCCAGGTATTTTCGGCAGGTAACTAGCTAGTAAGCTTATTATTGTATTAGTGTTTTTAGGAACGGATTTCAATAACAGATTTACAAACATGCAGTTTAAAGACTCTCTTCTACTATTCCAATTAATTTTAAATTAAATGAAAATGACGTGTAAAATAGTGAAACGTCATTTGAATAAATCGATTTAAAGGAAAACTAGGGATGCCTGAACCTGCCAATTGTTCTTAAACTGTTTTATGAAGATATACAACTTGTGCTGTGTTTACAAATAAATGATGCAGAATATAATAACCTGGCACTCCCTTGGGCGAGGGCGGGCGGAGGTCAAGCATCTGTTCACCAGGCAGGACGTGGGCGACAGGGTCCTCCAGGCTGGTTCGGAGGGAGTTCACAGCCTCTTCCCCCTCCAGGAAGGCCCTGTGCTGGAGCTCATCCTCGGGCTCCTCCCTCAACTCTGTGTCCTCCAGGACCTGCTCTGACACAGCAGACACCGCCAGCAGGGCCAGCTCCAGCTCCTCATCAGGAGGTGGCACTGGAGCTGTGGGAGTGGCTGGACCTGTGGGAGTGGCCGGGCCAGTGGGAGTGGCCGGGCCAGTGGGAGTGGCCGGGGCTGTGGGAGTGGCTGGAAGCTTAACCTCCGCCTCCTCCTCATCTGACGAGGAAGCCCGCAGGTTCTCCTGTCCCTCATCTTCCTCAAAATCATCTTCCTCTTCTGCCCCCTCCTCATCTTCCACACCCACCTCCTCCTCATCAGAACTGGAGTCATATTCAGAAGAGTCTTCGCTCTCGCCGGAGGAGTCAGTGTCGGCCTTCGATGAGACTGAAACGCCAGCTTCTAGAAGGTCAAGACGTAAAAATTAGACAAATGTCAGAGGAAACGGCATGGAGTAGTTTGTCGAGGGATTGCTCACCGTGGGTGAGAATATACAGAAAAACTGCGTAATTGAAGCAAGCTTCCTTTCTAGTCCTTCATTTTCAACACGCGTTTGTACCAAGATGTTTTTTTTAATAATCACCTTCATCTGAAGACTCTTCCCTCTCACTGGAGTCAGAGCTGACTTCATCATCAGCATCCTCCTCCTCCACCTCTTCGTTTTCATCATCATCATCCTCGTCATCATCCTAAAAAGATCCGGAGTAAACCAGGTTGCACTTGGATTCGTATATTGTGGTTACTTTTCTTGAAACACAAGTGGGGTCAAGACCTAAAACCACTAACGTACCTTGTGTGAGGACAGTTTCTCAGAGGCTTCCGTTTCCTCCAGCTCTTCCTCTACTTCGGACAAAGACTCCTCCTCCTTCCCAGAGGTCTCCTCTTCCTCCCCGCCCTCACTATCTAGCTCTGGAGGTCTCGAGTGCCTTCGCCTCAAAGTGGCAACGTCCCCGTCCTTTTTGGTCCCATCCAAGGGGAGGTCCTCCAAATCCCTGTCCCGTTCAGACTCTGAGAGCATGCAGAAGCACAGGGTAAACTTGAGTTGACGAGTGACCATAAACCCATCATGGTCAAACCAAAGCCCCACCTCAGCCCATTTTGGTTACTGCAAGCAGTCAAGCAGTCATCACTCAAGCAGTCAAAAAGCAGAAACTTTACCTAAATAAGTTTACCACACTTAAAAGCTACCTTCAAATGATTATTAGCTCTGCATTCTCCTATAGTAATGACGGTGAAATCATTATTTATTATTGCCTGCTTTTACCTCAAGGTCACTACTACAAAGTAAATTAGTTTTAGACATTATTGGTACTACTGTCTCCTGCAAAGTACTTCAGGTGAGAATTTCTGACTACAGAGCCACACTCTTTAAAAAGGGTTTGAAGGATTTGAAAGGTTCATGCTGGTGGCTCTGCTCGGACCTTCATCCTCCAGCTCGTCGTCGACTGGTGTGGAGGGGCGCACTCTTTTAGGATCCCCCGTGGAGGCTGGGTCGGGCGGTTCCTTCCTCTTCACCTGTGAACGGACACATACCAAACCAGTGAGGAGCCACTTACTCTCACCAGACAAACGCACAGAGGAGCCGCTCACACTCTCACCTTCAATTTAAATAACTGTCGAGAAAATTACAATTACAAACCTCAGGGCAATCTGGTTGAGGGGATTACATATCACACACTTTTACACAGTAAAAGCTATAAGGATGACAGCATTGAACCAAATTACTGTTGGAAGATCAACATAAAAGTGAAGATGAATTGATTAATGAATTGGTCCAAATGTTCACCCTTTATCTTTAAATTTTGTGTTTTGAAGGACAAAGTAGCATTGCTAAAGCCAGGTCTGACCGCATGCCTGAATGCAGTAACTTTGAGTAGAGAGCCCTCCAGCCAAGACTGCGACACTTTCATCCTTGAATTTGCACAATCCTGCAGAGTTTACGGGCACTTCAAATCCAATCAGCACAAACCACACGGAGTAATTCCCACTCATTGGACCCAATTGTATGAATAAGGGCCCAAGAGTAAACAAACAGCATACAGTAAGACTAAAGAACAAACCACAGTTGTGTCTTTGCGTGTGGTGCCGCAGGGGTAGGTACCTTGAAGGAGGGCAACCGGATGGCCCCACGCAGGCCCATGCCCATGCCCAGGCCCATGCCCTCGTATCCCAGCACCTCCCCCTTGTTCCAGTTCTCCAGCAGGCTGGAGGCCACAGGCTCCCGGGGCTTTGCTTTCTCCTTGTCCTCTTCTTTGGCCTCTCCAGACTTCACGGGGGTGAGGGACGCCTGCGTGGGTTTGTCAGAGCAAAATCACCTTTCAGGTCCGATGACATTACACAGAGTTACAGCAATGCAGAAACAAGAACTAAAAACAACACAAGGAACCCACCACAAGCCACTCTTGTCTTTACAAATGTCTTTACAAATGACAGCACCAAAAACCTAAATGCAACGGAACGTTAACAACGCTTCTCTGTCCATGTGACTGTATAGCAATCACAGAGAGACTAATAAAAACCAAAATCCCTTCAACTGTCAAACCAGATCTATCATTATTGCATGGCCTACCTGCCATTTATGAAATTTGATAGAGTGGCCTTAAATGAGAAAATGTACTTTACCCTGCTGCGCACAAGCAACCTCAACAATGTTGTTATCCTTTAGTTAGTGTGAAGGCACCTGGTGTTTCTTCTTCCTGTTCTATATGTGTCTGTGTACAAGCCACTATTTCCAAAGCTTTCCTGCAGAGCACCACTCAGCATTAACCACCCGAGGAATTTAGTTTCAGGACACTCACCTTGGCTGTACGCTCCTTCTTGTCCCACCACTCGTCGAAGGCGCGGAAGGCCACCACCTCCACCATTTTGCGGTTGAGGTCCCTCTTCATGATGGCCTTCAGCTCCTTGACGATGACTGTCAGCACACCATCCACCGTGGCCTTGTGGGGGTCCTCCTTTTTCAGCTCGTAGCCGGGTGGGGGAACCGAGGGGTTGAACTTGGGGAGGGCGGGCAGTGGCCAGGGCTGCCCGTGCCCTATGCCGGTTGACGGCCTGGCCCCCACAGAGAAGGGCTGGTACGGACTCCCGAACTGCATAGCCCCGCCCCGCCCCCCACCCATGAAGGGGGGGTAGGGGTACGCCTGCTGGCCCTGCATCATGCGGCTCAGCATCTGTGTCTGCATTTGGAAAGACATCTGCATGCTGCCCCACTGCGGCAGGCAGCTTACCAGGTCCATGGGTACCATAGGCATCATGTTGGGAGGGTAAGGATGCATGGGGGGCAGCATGGGGGGTGGCGGGACGGGAAGCGGTGGGGGCGGCCCAGGCACAGCGGGATGCAGGGGAGGGGGCGGCAATGGGAAGCCACCCTGGGGAGGAGGCAGAGGGGGGAACCCCGGCGGGGGGATTGGAATGGCAGACACTGAGGTGTTGACCACAATGCCCTTGGCACAGTCGCCGCTGGCGATGGGCGTGTCGGGCATCTCGTCGTCCGAGATCTCCATGTCCTCGCCGGAGGACGGCTGGCCCTGTGAAGAGGCGAGCAGCTGTCACATTCCGCCCCTAAAATCACCCAGTGCTCATCTCCATTCATTTAACAACCCAGCCTCAACATCAGGGCTTCTGCACACATAGATTTTTTTTTAATCCCATGAGAATTTAAATCACACACCTCCAGAAATTATTAAGGAACCTGACTTTTACACCTCAGTTTTAGCGCAGTTTAGCAGTTACCCACATTGGTCTCTTTACATTATTAACACTATAATAATGCACATTAATAAAGAGGCACAACATCCAGAATGTATGTTTGCGCACGCTGCCCTACGTCAGTCATTCAATTATTCTTAGTGACTGGCCAATTCTACCTTTGTTTAATTAATGATCGACTGCAGTCAAACACAATCATTTTACAGTTTGTTTAATAGATTCTGGTTGTAATGCATGTCCCATAGCTGACCTCTTATGCTTGTAAAGATGTTACCAAAAAAGGGCTTAAAAGCAAATCTCACTGAAAAGCAGTGATACATTTAAATACAATTCAGTAAACTGACCCCACAACCATATCTAAAATCTACCAGGGGTTTAAGGCTGAAGGCCTGCAGAAAACCTACAACAGAAGACGGGAGTGGAGACACATATGAACATGTTTCTGTAAACATTTCTGTTACATTTTATGGAGCTGAAGTGCTTTAACAGCAAAATACATACAATAGAAATAGTGTTAAAAACGTATCGTAAAAAAATCCTTAGCAGAAATTAACCTTTCTTTCTATAGCGTGAAGCTGTAACACTTCAATGCAACAAATTCATTACAGAATTCAATTTGCAGCCATTTAAAATCAGCCAAGAGAGCAGCTCTATTAAAAAGCGAGTTTTAAGACATTTAAAGAGGGCCACATCACTGTGTTAAACCTAGCTGTAGAAAGATCATGCTAACGCCTAATATAGCATGTATGAGGTATTCTGCAAATCAGTGGCATGCCAGCAAACTAAAGAACTAGTTAACTCAGTCCAGTACGGTATCATTTTAAAAGCACACTTTAATTTCAAGGTATGCCAAATTAATATACTTTACAGCTCAATATTTTCTACTTCTTGCTGAACTGAAGGTATCTTGCACCCAACAAAAATAGGAAGACTTGCTGAGCCAAAGGCCACCATTATAACTCATACTATACATCACACTATGCCTGAAATAAATCCCAGCCTTAATTAGTTTCAGTTCATTCACAGTTCAGTGCACTGCCCTTCACTTATAGCTGAGCTTTGGCCGTACCCTGAGTACAAGCGACTGACCCCCACCGACCCACCAGCTGCCAGAGAACTCCCTCTTCTCCACCTAAAAATCAAACAGTCAAGTGGGCATCAGTACCCGGGGGGGGGGGGGGGGGGGGGGGGGCGCGGGGGGGGGGGGCGGGGGGCGGGGGGGGGGGGGGGGGCGGGGGGGGCGGGGGGGGGGGGGGGGGGGGGGGGGGGG
>JAOYSI010001554.1:0-16975 GCA_025775065.1 Hiodon alosoides | reverse complement strand
TTCGTTGCCCTCACCGCGAACGGGTTTATCTGTGCAGGTGAGGGCTCTCTGTGTCTTCTGTATGTCAGTTAGTTCTTCTGCTGCCAGCTCTGTATTTTTCAAGACGGTCGTAAGCTCATGCGCGAACTAAAGAGCATTCTTTCCTGAGAAATCGGTGTCTGTTTCATGCTTGAAACTACGCAGAGAAGTAGCTCTCTTGTTAAAACGCTACAATATGCATATTAGGAACAGATTTGTTTTAGATTTTTTCTTCAAAAGAACGTCTTAAGTCTTGAATAAAATAAGCGTCCCATTATTATTATTATTATTATTATTATTATTATTATTACTATTATTATCATCATCATCATCATCATCGTCATTACATTGCTTTTAGTGTTGTTATTGTCCTGATGAAAAGTTACTATATTTGTCGAGTGTGGCATTAAAATTAGCCTCAGGGTGGTGATATTGAACCATTTTACATTAAATAATTTTCATACTGTCTTGCACCTAAAAACTTTCTTTGAAGTAAATATTGACGATTTATAATCTCCAAAAATTGACATATAATGATTCTGCAACCGTATACACTGAGTGAACTATTGCATTCGATTATTGAAAAAAAGAAAACAATTGCCTCTACAATAATAGATGTTTTTTTTTCTCCCAGTGTTACTTCTACTGATGCTTAAATTCGAGCAATGGAAAAAGCAGAGCGAGTCGAAAGAGAGATCGTGACTGTATAGGATTCTTGTTAGCCTTCGAGCCTAAATTATTGGGTTTTATGGGACTTTTCATTTAGATGGAACGCATTATCTAAAATTTGTCAAAAAATGTCACTATATATATATATACCCCTAAGGTTTGTCTCAACAACATTGTCCTCCCTAACCACAACTGAACCCCTAAGGTTTTCTCCACAATATTGTCCTCCCGTACCCCAGCTGAACCCCTAAGGTTTCTCTCCACACTATTGTTCTCCCTCACCGCAGCTGGTCTACTCCTGTAACCGGTTTTATGTGAACAGAAAATCATTTTGCCTGGCACCCTAAACCTAATCTGTTGACAATTAAAATTTCCGTGCAATTTTTCCATGGCTGAGAACATTCTTTCTTCAGCAGGTAGTTTATTTTTCTATTCTCAGTCGTATATAGGTGAGCACAAGGTCATAAAAATGTATCTAACATAGGATAGATAAGATAGATAGGATTTTCTGCTGAAACAGAAAAATATTTAAGGCACTGAGTGGCAACTAAAATCTCTCTGAGATAACATGCAATGGAATTAAGAATTTTCAAACTGAAGGGACCGACACTAGCTTTGAGCTGACCCATAGGTGTGGTTGCTTATCTCCTCATGCACAAGATATGAAGAAGTTTTGAGAGAATTGTGGCTCTTTCCTTTGCTACATAGATAACATAAATTGTTCTTTATGGGTATGATAATGTGTGGAATGGTTTGTTTAAGCTAAAACTTGTGTTTTAAGTCATAAAATACCTTTATTACCTTCTGAACTTTTGGATGCCAAATGTTTTTTGGGCAGGGAGACGATGTCCTGTGCCTTAAAGAGCAACAAACCTGACAACAGTATCTTCCTCAGCTGTGTAATTGGTATAGCTGGAGGCAATGGTTGAATCAACCACAGCATAAAAGGCTACTGGTTTGTTTGGGGAAAGCACTGACCATTTTTTGATTCCAGCTTTGTCTTGTCCCTGCTGTACCTCTGCCTGTTTAAATAATGAAACGGTGATTGCTGTCCGAAAATGTTTTTCCAATCGTAATCCTGCTCGTAACGACACACCCTATACCCATGGTTTTATCCATGGTAAAACAGGGGGAAGAAAAGCAGTGTCATGCTCCTTAAATACCTTTGTCCCCTGTGGCTTCATTATTAGAGTGTTTTCTTTTAAATGCTATCTCTACGGTTTTTGATGACCATCCACTTAATGTCACACCTTACATCCAGGGCTTTGTTACATATGGTGGAGAATGTGGGCAAGAGCACCCCCTGTTGACAAGGAGGATTGCAATTTGTCTGGTGCCAGCGAAGCTCTGCAGCAGGGAGAAGCTAACCTGGGGGGGGGGGGGGGGGTGGCATGAAGATGTTGTAAACAACAATTGAGGAAGGATTCCGTCCTTGGCAGCAGTGGAGCCAGAGAGGACCAAAGTCGTCCCTGGGGTGAAGGCTCAGACCAAGATGTCGACAACCAAACATCAAGAGGCCGACAATTCCCAGGGAATAACTGGAGGTCAGACCTGTGAGTGGATGGAGAAAGACGGAGAGATGTACCTCAACCCTGAGCAACTGAGGTAGTTCCTGCTACTGGCACCCGCCTGGCAGAAAGCAATAGTAAGAAGTGGGATGATAGAGATCATTCAAGTGATGAACCAGCTAATGCAACAATTTGAATTTATGGATGATGGGGGAGCTGTAATCTGTGGAAGGCTAATGGCAGATTAGCAACAGGTAGTAGATAAGTGAGAGAGAGCAGATGAACCAGGCAGAAGTAAGGAACAGCACCAGGCATGTGCATTGGACCTGAACTGGAAGATGTGGGAGAAGCTCGACAGGAAGCAGCAGAAACTGGCAGTCCAAACCCTGGAGTGGAAGACAAATAAGTTTTACCAGAGTCCGGCTGACCGAGATTGCAATCACTTGTCAGGAAGCAGCAGAATGGGGCTGGGCCGAAGCTGAGGCCAAGGAAAGGGAAACCGGGGCATTAGCCCTGACACTTGCGATGGCTGCTTGAGATGGATCTGAAGGAGCTTGAGGCAGCAACTGACATAGCCAACAAGAACCCTGACGATGCCTTCAGACCACTGAGGCAACAGCAGGCCAAAATGAAGGATATGCTTTGAGAAGTAGAAGACACTCGCATGTGTTGCAAGGGGATCATGACCCAGTTGAATTTGAGTAAGAAGAAGCTCAAGGGCATGAAGGATGACTTTATTCTGCCCCAGGAAGAGATGAAGAGGACAATGCACAGCAGCAGCACCAGCAAGATGAAGAGAGGAGCAGCCTGCCAGAGAGCCTGGATATGTACATTCAAGAGAGGCAAACCTTGCTGGCCAAATCGTTGACTAGTTGTCAGCAGAATTCCCAGCAAGAGAAGGAGTCCAAGGTTAAATTGCGATCTGCAGTTGTGTTTCTTGTGACACATACCCTACACCTAGGGGTTTGTTAGTGTCTCTCACCAAAGTTGTTTGAAACATATGTATACAGTGTACAGTGATGATGTGTTGTGTCAGTTTATTTGTCTTAGAGCTTTGTAGAGCTTTCATGGAGCATTATTGACTTGTGAAGTGAATATGCATGTGCATGTTTAGCTGTAAAGAATCAAGTTTGCGGCCACATGCACGGCCAAACAAATTGAAGAACACAAATAAATTATTTAAAACATTACAAACTCTGGAAAACCAGACGCATTTTCACATGCAAACCCAAATCTCACACGTAAACGATAATGAGATAATATATCCTTAAATGGCCACACTTTAACTGCTTGCTCAGTGAAATATGAACTTGGTTAAGATCAGTTAAACTAAATAATACTTAAGGACCAGACTCAAGTGAATAAGTACCAGTATAGTAGCTCTAACAAGTTGTCACGTGACCACCGTGGATTCCGTGATGCAGGTTACTTGTTGATCATTTTGCAGATAAATTGCATATTAAGTCAATTTTTGCTTTTATTTTGAATGACGTTGAGCTAATAGCTGCTCGTTTTGAGTGCAGGCAATAAACTTTACAGCCATGTAAACCATGAGAGGAATAGGTATGGGTCCAATTGTCCCTGTAGAGGGAAGGGTCACTGCAAATCATTACAAAGTTATTCTAAATGATGGCCTTCGCTGTCACCAGATCTCAACCCAACTCAACCCACCCACCTGTGGGATTTTGGACAGCGCTTTCCACCATCATCATCAAAACACAAAATGAGGGAGAGTAGAGACTTCTTGAATCTTTGCCAAGGTGCATTGAAGCTGTTCCGGCAGCTCGCTTTTCCTTTCTTCTTTAACTTGTCACCCATCTGTGTGTGTGTGTGTGTGTATATATATATACATATATTAAGCAGCTTTCCAAAGGGCTACTGAAAGACAAAGAACATTAAAAGTTCTTAGTCACCAAAACCCTTTGAAACAAAATCTGTGGCTTCAGCTATTCTACCAGCTCAATGGTTGGTTTTTGACCAGTTGGTCAATTTACTTGCAAAAGAGAACAGTTCTTATTGTCATTGATAACAGCAGGTAGGTCATTTAACACCTGCCAAGGTGGACATGCTTTAACAACAGGAGAGAAATGAAATCCCGTAATTGATTTGCATGCATGATCTATAGTTCCCTCTGGGCTGATTAGAATCAGAAACTAAAAATTAAAAAAAAACTTCTTAAATCCAACTGGGGATAAAACCCTATGATGAATTTCATTGCTTTCTTTCTCTTGATTAATTCTTCATTTTATAATGCCTCTGCTCATGTGTGACTCCGAAATTGGACTTCTTTAAGGGAGTTTGTTTATCATAATATATAAAGAACGGCTCTACATAAGATTTTCATTTGGTTCAGTTTGATATTTTTTTCATCTTTAAGTAATTTACTGAATTTATTGTGTTTCCTCCTTTTATTTTCAGAAGAAATAGCAGATTGCTGACAAACAAAAGAAGGACAAAAAGGACAAAAGAAGGATCACCTTCATTGGACTGCATCACAACCCTTAGGTCCTCGTTCCATGGTCACCCATCACCTCAGAGACACACACACTCACACACACACACACGCACATGCTCGCACACACATGCACAGGCTCACACACACGCATACACACGCATGCACACGCATGCAGGCAGGCCTGCACATGCGCACTCTTAGTTTTACATTAAACATGGGGATACTGTCCTGTGTATACTTAAGCTTCATGAAAAGAAGGTCTGTAAGAGTGGCTGTCACATAATATTCACCCTTCTGGTCCAACAGCTTATCACACAGAGATTCAAAAAGGCGATGCCTGGACAGTGAACATTCATTCGAACTCATAATTCACAACTGTCACTATTTACACTCAAGGTAGGATTTCAGTTATCTGTCTTCATAAATATATTTTTTCACTATTGGAATGAACAAATTAAAGAGTTTTTAAATTTTGCTTACATAACATACATTTTCTTTGCCCAGTAAGGATATCATGATTTTATCAAGGATATCAGTTCGTGAAATTTTTTAATGATTCGCAAATGTAAAATTTCAGAATTCATGACACTGATGCTTTTTTTCCTTGGGTGCCTCAGTCCAAATGGATTTTCTTGACAATGTTTTGTTTATTTTTATTATTTTTCCTTTAACTCAATGTAACTGCAATTTTAAAACAGTTTATCGATTTAAAAAATAATGAACTACTTATTGCAGCATAGTTGTAAAATATCAATGTGACAACCGCGATGATAGATCATTAAGACTGAATTGACTGAGGAATCGTCTAGAGTCTTCCAAGCACAGCTACATGGGATAAGAAGGCTCCAGACACAAAGGCCTTTCCTGTATTGTTGTCTGTTGGGGACAAAACCCAATAAACATGCAATGGAAAGTGTAATCAGATGGATTATCAGAGACCACATTTCATGGCACATCACATCAAAATGCATGACTTATGGCATATTGTCCAAAAGTTTTTTCTCTTAACTATGGCTTAAATGAGGATTGAACCCGGAGAACCGGTTCAGTGAGAAATGCGGTAGGGTCCTTTTGATCATCATTATTTGGCATTTTATCATTAAACTCATATCATGATCATTCGCAGTTTATTGTGGACATTGAAAATAACAAGTGCAATCTTTCACTGATTAAATTCCAGCACAGTCCTCTGATCGGAGTATTGTATTTTGTGGGTGCATGACCATTCTAAAACTTCTATGTACCTGGCTGTGTGTTATCTATTAATTCGACAAAGTACAGCTACCTAATTTCCCATTCTTAGTAATATCTCTTAGCTATCAACCGCTCCAGGTTGCCGCAGGTCCGAGCTGTTAGGTGCCACTGAACAAGGAGCTCCCCAGGAAAGAATATACAAGAGAAATTTTTTTCTCAGAAAAAGAGAACAAGCCCAAAGTCCCAGTGAGCTTGAGGAGGCACTGTCATACATTACACCACACTGAGATGGCAATCACCGGAGTGGAGTGTGACTCATCCCAGCCAGCGAGGCTCCTATGGTGAGTGTGGAGAGAGAGGGCTGCGGAACACTCAGACATAATTGGGATGGTGCAAATTAGCATATGTTTGCTTACATTACAGGGGCTTGCGTTTGGCATCCTGCACAAGGAACCTTAACCCACCTTGCGTGACCCACCACCTACCCACTTGGAGATGTATGTCTGGGGACAGCTGTTATATTTGAGGGTTAACAAGCAATACTGTTTTCTTTTTAAACTGAGCTTGTTTGGCAAACGGTTCCCACCGGGCCACATCCGACACGTGTGCAAGGAATCTGAGCAAACCCCAGGGTCTGAACGCGTGAAGTCTGAGCGTAAAGTGCTAGACGATGTCATTTAATTACGTTGGTCTCCACTACAGTCCCCTAGCAACAGTTAGTGCTAACATTCACTCTGATGCCACGTGGTTGATCCAGTGCAGAGAAACGTGGCTTGTTTATTTTGCTCGGTATAAAAGAGACACAGTGTTAGATTAAATTCAATTTTATTATCATTATATAGAGAGAGATTTGAAAATCTGGCCCAAACATCTAGATCCTATCGAAAGAATAACAAATTCTTAATTTATTGATTTACTCTAATACTATGGGTTTGTGCCCTCTCTCCTTTCCCAAAATAGATTGTATATCGATAACCAGAAAAACAATCGAAAACCCCCCCCAAAAAAAACTTCCTCTTCCCAATGCCAAATAAGCATCCCCTGCACTTACGCTGAGGAAACCAGGTTTAAATAATTGAGTGCATGCTGATACTTCAGGCATTTTTTGGGGGTCACCTCACAGAAAGCCCTATCACATCATCTCTGCACTGGTTGGCACAGTCTTTCATCACCCTGTGAACGTGTTACTGGATTTAAAGTGCCTGAGACTGGAAGCACGAGGCTTTAATTGCTTGTAGAGAAAAATTAAACTCACAAACAGGAAATAGAGAATGCATAAATCGCAACAGGCCTTTGTATTCATTTCACAGAGGTTTTTGGAAAACATTTTCTTAGACAAATTATACACACAACATTAATGATATTTTGCAAATTCCAAGTGGGTACAAGCATGGTTCTGCAATGCTCTGCTTCTCAAATAGGGTCACAGGATAAATTCATCCCAAACAGGTGTCCACGTATTTCCGTACCTTATCTGTATTTTTGTTAATTTTTCACCAGGTGTTTCAGGCTTTCATCACTTTCTGTTTCGTACAGCTCACTGTTATGGTGTGGGTTTGACTCAACACATGACGATTACGGAAGTTGAGGTCACCAGAGAAGAAAAGGAAGTGTTCTCACAAATTTGCCACTGTTTACAGCAAAGAATGAACAGAGGCTTTTCCCTTATCCCATTTTTATCCCATTATATCAAAATTAATTGGTCTTACAGACTTTATTAAGGTCCAGCCCCTTATATTTCACAATCTCAAAGCAGGCTGACGAAGATACCATGCCCACGAGCAGATGCCTTTTAGATTTGTAAATTGCTGTTCCTTCTTGCACAAATTTATGCAAACGGGACGGGTACGCTTGCAGTTTCAACAACCTGCTTGAAAATCCATTTGTTCTAATACCACTTCTCCCCCATCCGCATTAAGGTGGATTATTATACAGCAGTTTCAGAGCAGAGATATTTTTTGTTTCTGTTGAGTTTATTGTACATAATTGGGTCAGCTAAGTCAGAGCTCAGGTATTCCTGATTCGTTTTTATTGTTCATTTCTTTTTAGAATGCTTATGGTGTTTCTGGTTGCTGTGTAACTAGATCACGTGGAGGCAGAACTCATGGGTTGAACACAGCAAAGTTTTGCAAGACTCGACTTATCACAGTCATATGTGATCACCATGTGAGAGCTGAATAAGTAGATATGCAGGATTATTCAAGATTATTCATTATGCATACGAAAATGTACCGCCTCAATCTGGAGATGTCTTCTCCAAAACATTCCGCTCTAAGTGGAACCAGAAACCCATGCAGGCAGAAAGGCGGAAATGTAAAAGGGTATTTTTGATGATTAGCAGAACAAAATGTACATGCCCATTTCCTTGCAGTCAAATATAACTAAGATGGACAGATCCATTTCAGTAGGGATGGAGAATTACAGCTGTCTTTTATTAGTATTATTCTAATGGGCTGGAGAATTTGCCTGGCCATCAGTTTGGATTTTAGCCAGACTGGAGCCAGTACAGGAGGATAACTTTACAGTATTACAATCAATTTATGTTGGAAGATGAAGCTCATCAGTTGAGTAATTCAATGGAATTACTACATACAAAAAAAGGCAGGCTTTTCTAATGGATGTCTAATGTTAAATGTTGGGTCTTTGGAACCACCAAAAGAGAAATGGAGTTGGTTTCATCCTTGAAAGGATCCTCACTCTTGCTGCTGAGAGTCCCTCTTTCTCACTCACATCCTAGCATAGTGGCTTTGACAGCCTCTCTTTGGAAGCCTAAGCGCTCCTGGAAAACCCTGCACCACATTTAACTTTGCCTCACTAGCAGTGAGTCTCCTCTCTGTTTGTAAATGTCACGGTTCAATTAAAACGCTTTGGGAACCACTCGGGAGACTCGGTTTTGGTGCTACAACAAATGGGGGTGGGCTTATTTACACTGTGGACGGGCAATAAAATAATCCTGAGCTCCCTTTCTCTTCTTTAATAGAGCTGGTCCTCAAACCTCATTCAGAAGCAGTTGTAAATCAACAATCTAATTTCTGGATAATTAACAATACAGAGTAGTCTCTCACTGCTGCACATCCACAGCCCCCATGGTTTAATCAATCAGTACAATGGAAACAGGGAGCTTGCATACATAAATTCATGCCTTTAATGAATGTGTGCTGCACCTTCCTAGAAACTCCCCTCTCTGATTTGTCTGTAGAGTTCTGATTATGGCTGGCATTTATGCACTACAACCACCATCACCCGACCCCACCCCTCCCTGCCAAAAATGGAATCAAGTCAGGTATCCAGGCTTGCTAACATGACAGGCAACCTTTGCCTGTCCTCCCCAGAGTGCCTCTCTGTCCTGTTGGTCATAAGCTCGACACATTCGAGCCCTCGGATTGGCGGAGTGTGCATTTTGTTCTCTAATGTGGTCAGTGGGCATTACACTGTTTAGGGGATGTGACATGCAGTTTTGTCAGCCCGCGGCCTGGTCCCATATCAACCCGCTGATACTCCACTCAACTGGCATTAAATTCAACTTGAACAATACCGCATGGAGAAGTAAGCAACTGGTGAATCTTCAAAAAAACTTAACATTGACCTCATAACATTCTGAGATCCCCTATGAGACATTGCCATCCCCTATGAAACATGTACATTGCAATCTGCTAGTTGACATATCACAGGGGTGTGGGCACGACCAGAGAACAGCTTGACCCTGAGAGAGAACGACTGAAACTCTTCAAAACCCAATGTTGATAGGAACCTTCCCACAACCCCATGCAGTAGGCTGGACATGCCAGATTCTAGATACGGTGCTAAACAAAGGGGAGGGTGGAGACAGCAAAATTGTGCTGGGTCGAAGCTAGACCAACAATGTCATACTTATCTGCGCAGGAAAACACTGAATCCCTTCTCTTTGAAGACCTTGAAATGATGAAATAGTCTATTTGGTTGGAGGCCTTTAAGGCATCCTTGGTGAGACCAGGCTACATAAAGCTACAAGTGAAGTCAGCAGATAGAAGAGAACAGAATGCATGAGAAACCCATTGTTATCCATTGCTTACTAAGGTAAGCTGTTTTCACAAACGGACTTGCAGTGGACCTTAGATTATACATTTTTTTTTAAAGCCTTTTCTTCTGTAGAGCGCCCTCATGGTTCGTATCTCTGACACGGGAAGCAGAAGTGTAACCGGGGAGAACAAATGGCTCTCATTAACTGTGTGTAACTACAGATATTTAATAACCATTAAAGGGTCAACGTCATTCCGAAAGGGGTCAAAGCATTCATCAAACAGAAGTCAATGCGGTTGACAGGATGATATTTTTGGGGGACTGAGCTTAAGAGATGAGGACTATGAAATATTGGTAATGCCTTGATTAGGATTTTCAGGAATCTTTCTGACTCGATAAACATTCACATATCTAGATGAAGTTATTTGTCGGTGCGAAGAGGTATATACATCAAATAGGAAAATGAATGCATTCTGCACACTGCTTGACAGTATCACGACCAAAGCATTAAGCTCATTAATCTTTCTGTTACTAACCACTGAAAACCCACTTCAATATAACGAACAAAACAAAAAAAAGAAACTCTGTACACGTTATGAGCTGCCTCCATTATTTTATTTTTCCATGGTATGTCAACCTCTCCTTTTTGCAAATTTCCTGCAATGTTTTGTCAGGGACTTCTCAGTGGAGAAAAAAAGTATGCCCACTCTTTCCTCCCTGCCACGCCGCACTGTGGGAAGAAATTGGGCCAAGGTGCTTCTTTCCACGCAGGCCAGTTGAATGGGGAGTAAATTTGGTTCAGATCTGAATGGGGAGTCTATCAGTCTTTTTTTTAAATGTTTCAGCCTGAAATGCAAGAAACAAGCAGATGGTGTGCTGTGTCTTCCAGAGATTATTAAAATTCTACCCCCAGCACAAGAAATAAAAAAAAATTAGCTGAAAATACAAAATCTCATCTCTCATTCAGAAAAAATACATTATATTTAAAAATCAATTTTAGTGTTCCTGACTTCAAGAACACCTCCAAGGTTTTGTATTGACTGTTGATATGAATGGAACATATTGTTCATGTGATAAGAGAGATTAATGTAATTCAGTTGGATTCAAAGCGAAGGCCCAACTTGAAAAAAAGTGTATCACAAACCAGGAGAAGACCCAGACGCAGACAAATTGGAGTAATTATTCTCCAATAAAGAATTTTATCGGAGAATCGGGAGGAGGCAGGCAAAAGACAGGTCGAGGACAGGCGGAGGTCAGTAATTAAGAGCAGAATCCAATAGCACCGAAACCAGCAGGCAGGTTCGGGGGTCGAGTCAAGCAGGAGTCGGTAAAACGTATCAGAAGTCAAAAGGTAGAAAAATCGGCAGGCAAAAATGGGGTCTAAAACGGGCAGAAGTCAAAACCATGAAACACTAGGAAACTAGGAGCTTTGAAACCAAGAGCACAAGAAGAACTGCTGGTACACCTGACGAGACAAGACAAACTGGCAACTGATAAACAGAGAAAAAAAAAAACACTGGGAATAACTCAAGAGGAAATGGGGAACAGGTGAAACTATTGACATAAACAAGGGAGTAATAAACAGATAACAAGGAGCTAATTAATACCAATAAACATATGCTCAAGGGACAAACACTGAGACCAAAACCATGTGCTCAAAAAAACGAAATGGCGCCGCTCAGACAGAAGTCTTGACAAACTGGAAGACAATTAAGACTATCTTAATGACTATTGATATCATTGTTGATGAAGCTTAGAACTGAAAATACATTTTTGACAAATTTATCATAAAGAAAAAAATGCAAATACATTTAGCATGCAATACAATGGAAATGCAATACCGGAATACATGTGTCTGCGTCAGGCTCTGCGAGATAATACACAAACGGGTGACAAACCAACATGAAGTGTCTCAGCAAGGTGTTGGGCCACTTCAAACTGCCAGAACAGCGTCAATGTGTCTTGGCATAGATTCTAGGAGTCTCTGGAACTGTACTGGAGGGATGGAACACCATTCTTCCCAAAGATATTCCCTAATTTGGTGTTTTGATGATGATGGTGGAGGAGAGCACTGTATAAACTCCCACAGGTGTTCAATTGGGATGAGATCTGGTGGCTGTAGCACAAGAATCACACTGTTTTCACACTTATGAAAGAGACCACTCTCTTCGGGATAGAAATGTTTCAGCACGGGATAAAGATGATCACTCAAAATAACTTTAGAATGATTTGTAGTGACCCTTCCCTCTAAGATGGACCCAAAAGTGCCCCCTCAGCTTAACAGAGCATCTGGACCCCCTCACTGTAGGGTTTTCCTTCAAATTCTGTCTATTTATATCAAATCAAATCCCTTTATTGTCACTCAACCTTATACACAAGTGCAAGATATGAGTGAAAGTCTTGGGTGCAGTCCCATCAACATAGCAGTTCTGACAATTACAATAAACATCTGAACAATTACAATAAACACCTGATTTTTACACATAACACAATTTTCCCATCAAAAATATGCTTTGGCTAGGGTCTCTGATGATTCTCCAAGCTTTCCTCGCACACAACCTGGTGTAGATCTCCTGAAGTGAGGGAAGCCCACCTCCGATGATGTGTCTAGCTGTTCGGACCGCCCTTTGCAGGGCTTTGCGGTTAATGGCGTTGCAGTTGCCGTACCAGGCAGTGATGTAGAACAGTGTGTGGATGTGGTGGTTCGTTCCAAACTTCCTCAGCCATCTCAGGAAAAAGAGGCGCTGGTGAGCCTTCTTCACAACGGCCTCTGTGTGGAGGGACCATCTGAATTCCTCAGTGATGTGGACACCGAGGTTCTTGAAGCTGCTCCACCCATGCTCCATTGATGTTGATAGGGCTATGTTCTCTGTCTTTTTTTCTGAAGTCCACCATAAGCTCCTTGGTCTTGCTGACGTTGAGGGAGAAGTTGTGCTCCTGGCACCAGTGAGTCAGAGTGTGCACCTCCTCTCTGTAGGCTGTTTCATCATTGTCAGTGATCAGACCACCTTCGTATCATCAGCGAACTTGATGATGGCATTGGAGCTGTGTTTTGCCACACAGTCATGAGTGCAGATGGAGTACAGGAATGAGCTGAGAACACAGCTCTGCAGGGCTCCAGTGTGATGAGGAGATATTGCTGCCCATTCTGACCACCTGGCGTCTGCCTGACAGCAAGTCCAGGATCCAGCTACACAGCGAGCTGTTTAAGCCCAGAGTCCAGAGTTTTCCATCAAGCTTGGCAGGCACTATGGTGTTGAATGCTGAGCTGTAGTCTACAAACAGCATTCTCACATATGTGTTCCTTTTTTCCCAGGTGGGAGAGTTGGTAGCAGTGTTGTTGGCCTAGGCCCCTTAGTTCCAATGAAGGGAAATGTAAATCCCTCAGCTTACCGAGACATTTTGGAAAAATCTTTTCTGTTTGCTTTTGTTTGGACGCACTACTCTGTACTCTGTACCCCCCAGGATGCAGGATCCAAATTTAAAACAAGAAAGAAACAAACTTTCAATTAGGATGAAAGTCAGACAAAAGGGAAAGTTTTGGCAATATTTACTAATTCAGGTGTGCATATCTAATAACTTTTCTAGGGTGATTTTTATGTACTTTTGTTTTACAGTATTTATACTGTAGAAATTCAACTCAAAGAGACAGTGATGTCTCACCACATTACAAAATCTTTATTAAAATCTTTTTTTAAAAGAGCACCTGAACAGCAGGGAAGAAAAAATAATAAACTAGGACACAAAACCGTAAACCATGCCAGATGAAACAAAGCTCTTCACGGGATCAAAGACAACATGCAGATCATAAGTAGTTCTGGAGGAGCTGGCTGGCAAAAGGAGGTCACTGCGAAATGGCAAATAACTCCTAAGGACATGAATATGCAAATTGGTGACACCAATGCTCAGCATTTTCTGGGGGCATAATCAACACCATTATCATGTTAAACATTGCTGAAAATGTTGAATTGAAATATGAATACATTCTCATTCCATTAACAGTTTCCATAGCCTCTGGGGTTCTATGTTATTTTTCAATGAGAAACCCCAGGGACAGCGGATGAACAGCGGAGGGACGCCGGTGGGCGGTGAGGACCACCGTGTAACAGGTTGAAAGGGGTGATGCTCCTTCCCAGACGCAGGGCCCAGGCAGTGCAATTCTGTGAAACCGTTACTATTAGATGTGAGCACAGCAGCACCAGACACATTTGCCAAAAATACCCAATAAATTGCCTGTGCTCACAAACCCACGCAATATGCTTTTGTCCTGGTGCAGGGAAATGAGACACAATACAATAAAAAAGCATGCAATGGTTTGAAAAAATTACTTCACAGAGTGGCGTAGAAAAAGGAAACGCATGACATTTCAATGTTCTCTGTAGATTGACATCTTTTGAGGACACTCCACAAAGCACTCTCCAATGAACAATAAAAGTGGGTGGAAGGGATAGAGGGAAAGCTAAAACAGTAAGCTGTTAGTATCTCATATTCCTGCAATACTTCATTGAGTCCTCTCGTTTTGCTGGTGAGCAGGACCATGAACAGCGCCACCATTGCAGGAGGCAGACAGTTCAAAAGCAGATGGAAACCAAGGTGCTTAGGTGTAAAGAGGGAAATGGCAGTGTCTTTTCTCTCTCACCTGCAGAAAGCGGCTTCAGCATGAGAGTGTAATTATGTTTATAAAATGTGGATTCCCAGTGGATGGTAATTGATCAACTTGAGTTAAAAGAAAATGGTTTCCATACATGTCATATTTTATTTTCAGATTCATCGATCTCTGCCAAAACAAACGAAAAGCCAAAAGCCTATTCAGCAGGAGACAGGTGCCTGAGTGAGATTCTTCTGCAGCCATTCCTTTTGTAGTACTTTTGTGGTGAGTGGAGGCTAAGACTGCTTCAGACTCTCTCTGATCTTTGGCCGTGGCATTAAAGGTGTAGCTAGAGAGCCTAGACCCCTTTGTGGGTTCAGAACGGGCAGCTTTATTAATTTACTTTGACCTGGGACCTCCCGCACCTCAGGAGCGGTTGTTAAACTATAACATGGACTAATTGAATTACAGACAAAGATACAAAAACAAGCCTTAAAACAGACGTTGACTTGCAAGGCAAGTAGGCTAATAAAAATAAATCCCAAATCCCAATAATTAAGGTAACAAATTTTTGTTACCTTCAGTTAATGCCAATACCCTAACAATAATGTGGTGCTACACGCACTGTTAACTCTAGTGACGCAATACATTTTCTTTACAATTCAAGTTTAATTTCCAAGACAGAACAAATGACTGTTCTATGAGAAAAAGAAGGAACTACTCAATAAATTGATTGAATAAAACTGAAACATATGACAAATTATTTAGCAAATAAGTAATACACATTGCATGAGAATATTGATTGTGTTTGGTGATTATATTTTTGTCTAACAAACTAATTTTGACTGATTTACGAAGCCCTTAGTGACTGTAAACATTCTGAGTACATTTATTTCTTGAGTTGTCTCAGAATGTAACGTAAGCAACACAATGACTCAGTTGTCTCACTTAGCTTAAGTATCACCCACAGTGGCTAATTCCAGTGGTGAGAGGAGGGATGTCCAATGAAAGGGTTACGGTTTTATGGTCCTTCAGATACCCTGCAATCAGAAGAACAAAAAAAGTCTTATGGAGCCTTTGTCTGTATGTGAACCCAGGCAGAGAGGGCAAAGCTGGCAGGGTAGCATCATTGTTACATTCACATTTAATTTTTTGGCCTTTAGCAGACGCTCTTATCCAGAGCACCGTACAAAAGTGCTGTCGTTTTAGGGATTTAAGTGCAATACATTGTGTACACTATGACGCTCCAAAGCACATGCTAACAAAATTAATTTGCCCAACTTCACACTTCCGACACGCTGTTATAGTCGGTTCAGCACCAAGGAGAGTGGAGCCTTGTGTTTAACTGGTCAGATCAGGCTTGGATTAGAAATTCAATCGACTGCAGGCGATCACTGAGGAGGTGACATTATTAATTACGAACATAGATTTCAGTTCTCCACCAAGGGAGTTTCTATGTTATGAGGTTTGGTATGTATGACAACCTGGACTTCAGTCAATTCAGTAACAGCTTGCGTTTTAAAACAGAAAAATAAATAAATAAATAAAACACAAAACAACATGACAACAATAGGAAGAAAATAAATGTATAAAACAATTTTAGTGTGAAATTCAAGTTCAATAAAAGATGGGTAGTCTGATCTTGATGTACCAGTGTTCTGTTGTCTTACAAGAGAAAGACCTATTTTTCTCCAGTATATAGGGTGAAAATTATTATTTTTTGAATGTTGAATGAGATATCTGGGTCAATGGTAACCCCAAAAAGTTTGATGAGTAAGTTTGTAGGCACTGAATAGAATGAGTTGAATATTATCAAATATATTTAGACTTTACAATGCCTCCACCAACAGGCAGGACATCATGGCCCGGAGTCAGCTGGGAGGGTGCTGAGGCCCTTGGATGTAACATTACTGCATAACCCACTGACATCTTTGCACAACATCTGTGAATTTTATCACATACACATACACATACATATACACTTTTATTTATAGTTCACATTGAACTATACACCGCGTTCCAAATTATTATGCAAATTATATTTTACACTGATTTTCCTAAATAGTCAATTCAAATGACAGTCAGTATAATTTTCAAGTCATCAACTGTTAGGGTATAAGTCGAATTTCATTGAAAAAACCACCCAATGAAAACGGTATTTTTTTCAAAAATAAAAACTCAAAATGCACTGTTCCAAATTATTATGCAAAACATTTTATAGGTTGTAAAGAACTGAAAATGGTCATTTGTTAACTTGCAGCATTAGGAGGTCATATTTACTGAAATCAAAAGCTATTTCAATCAAACACATCTTAATAGGGTAAGTCACACGTTAACATAGGACCCCTTCTATAATATCACCGTCACAATTCTTGCATCCATTGAACTTGTGAGTTTATGGAGAGTTTCTGCTTGAATTTCTTTGCAGGATGTCAGAATAGCCTCCCAGAGCTGCTGTTTTGATGCGAACTGCCTCCCACCCTCATAGATCTTTTGCTTGAGGATGCTCCAAAGGTTCTTAGTAGGGTTGAGGTCAGGGGAGGA
>JAOYSI010001553.1:0-16977 GCA_025775065.1 Hiodon alosoides | reverse complement strand
ATATTATTTTTCTTTTTCTTTTAAATTATATATACATACACACTACCGTTCAAAAGTTTGGGGTCACTTAGAAATTTCCTTGTTTTTGAAAGAAAAGCACATTTTTTGTCCATTAAAATAACATCAAATTGATCAGATATACAGTGTAGATATTGTTAATGTTGTAACTGAATATTGTAGCTAATTTCTAATGGAATATCTACTCAGGCGTACAGAGGCCCATTATCAGCAATCATCAGTCCTGTGTTCTAATGGCACGTTGTATTTTCTAATCCAAGTTTATCATTTTAAAAGGCTAATTGATTATTTTGAAAATTCTTTTGCAATTCTGTTAGCACAGCAGAAAACTGTTGTGCTGATTAAAGAAGCAATAAAACTGGCCTTCTTTAGACAAGTTGAGTATCTGGAGAATTGTGGGTTCGAGTACAGGCTCAAAATGGCCAGAAACAAAGAACTTAAACTCGTCAGTATATTCTTTGTTTGAGAAATGATGCGTATTCCATGCAAGAAATTGCCAAGAAACTGAAGATCTCGCACGATGCTGTGTACTACTCCCCTCACAGAACAGCGCAAACTGTCTCTAACCAGAATAGAAAGAGGAGTGGGAGGTCCCGGTGCACAACTGAGCAGGAGGACAAATTCAATTTTGAGAAACAGACGCATCACAGTCCTCAACAGTCAGCTTCATTAAATCGTACCTGCAATTTTTAAACTGAATAACAGACAGGAGGTATTTTGGAGAATATGGGGTTCCCTATATGAATACAATAGTGAATGGCTAACCAGGGGGAAGTTGACAATGTTACTGTCTTAGAACTGTATGGAGTCATCTGCCAAGTGAGGGGTACTCAGTATGTGAGAACATTTGGATACGTTTAATAGCAACGTAATGTAAAGTAATGTTTGCCCTGATTTGTTATTCTTGGATGTGTGAGCAACAGTTAGGTACTTATCTATTCTTACCCTGGCCATAACCATAATTTTGGTAATGTTTATCCTGTGTCCTGTGTTTTTGTATTGGTTTTACTGTTTTACTGTTATGGTAATTTTTTTCTATGTGGTGCTCGTTTCTTGAAAAACAATAAAAGAGTGAATGACAAAAATAGTACCCGCAAAAATAGAGAAAGAGAAAGAGAGAGAGGTCTAAGAGTTATAATAATAATAGCAAACAAAAACAAAACAACCAGCAGGCAGTGGATGTCCCAGTGAAGTGTGTCTATTTCTATAATTGTCTTCTCCTCCTTAAAAAACTAAATTCTCTATTCTAGTCTCTTTTTCCATTCTATGATCCTTTCATTTTGACCTACGTTCTTCAGGTTTCTTACGTAGTTATGCAAACTAGTTTGACAGTTTGTCTGTGAGTCATGGAATTTTCTGCTGAGTTAAAGTGGATTCCTGAATCAGATAAGTAGTGCTGGTGGCCCATGCAGAAAAGTGTAGCATGTCAGCCATGCAATTTTGTAAAAATATTCAGAAAACAAATATACTCTTTTTTTCGGGGTGTTTGTTTAATCTTAGTTTGTTTTATCAGTCTCTTGCCCAACAACTTTAGATTTGCTTGTCAGGAGCAATTCAAAGTCTCCTTTCAAACACAATATATTCTTTTTAGAGCCAATAGGAGACAGCCATGGGTTATTTTTAAGGGACTGTGCAGACAGTGGCTAAAAGCATTTGGCTTGTGGCTTATGGCATCTATGAGTAAATTTGACGGTGGCAATGGCAGATAAAGCGTTATGTCCCGAAACCCAGCTAATTTACCCAAACCCCCTCATAGAACCCTCCTTATTTCTCTGTAGTCCGTCACATTCCTTTCCACCACAGGTCTCTCGATTCACACACACAAACTAGCGCACACTAATTTATATCACAGACGGCGAGTTTGCAGATTTAGGCTCCAATCAATTGTATCTCAGTCACTACTGCTGTCCAGAACAAATGGTATACAGTGCAGTTCACAACACATTAAAGGTATTTTTCAGCATCTAAAACATTTGTGTTGCCAAATGATAGTCAATGTTTATTCTTTGATGGAGAGGACAATGCCTTGCCTTGGAAAATACATTTTCAACGACGAGGGGGGAAGCTTTTGATACAAAATTTAAGACTTCAATGTAGTCAAGAAATGGCCAAACAAAACCTGACTTATCAGGAAGCTTACCATTAACCTGTTTGTGCTGATTGGGCTGGGCAAGCTGAACACACAAGGCTGTCAATGTTTTTTCCTAACCCAGTGAGCCAGAATTACACTGTGATGAAACGACCGGCATGAGCCACACTTTAGCTTCACCTCAGTCGAGAATTAGGAAAGAAACTGTAAATAGAATACAGTAAATAAATTCCAGTTGTCAGGATTTGTTGAGAAACATCGAGGCAAATCAGCTAAAGGCACATTGAATACATTGAAGTGCTCAGAAACATGACTCGAAATAAATGATTCAAAAACAGTGATTTCAAAACATTATAGTATAGTATACCTATAAGGGTTTATCAAATAGAAGAAACAATAGTAGGAGAGTGTGTTCATTAACTCTGAACTAAGTAATTACGAATTAAAATTCTTCAATCTTTCACTTTGTTTTGGATGCCTGTAAAACTTGATTCAGCAATTTAATTTTGAGGTAAGGGTTACTATTTTAACTTATTCATTAGATTTCAGAGTTTTAAAGTAATTTTTCAGGGTATTTTAAAAGCATCACGATTCTATTTTTATTTGTCTGGAATTCATTGTGACTTTTCCCATTGTACCCATCTGAAAGCTGTGGGCATGGCTCGACTCCTTATTCTAATTAACAAATGTCTGAAAAAAGACTATGGATTCAGTCATAAGTAATTGAAGCACACTTTGAGAAGACTTTGAGAAGATCTGTTTGCCCTCCACATGTTGTGACAAGCCTCCACATGGGGACGCTGGACCCTTCAACTGTGTGAATGATCAAAATCAGCAGGAAAAATTAACACTTTGCATTCCGTGAGACCTTATAATCCTCTTTCTCCACTAGATCTAGGACAACATGCATTACAAGTAAGCAGCTGACAGAGATGCACCAGCAGAACAGGTTACAGAGTCACTTTGTGTTAAACCAGGATCTGTGGTCCTTGACAAATTGTCATAGCCCCGAGGGCATTTGATGATGAATAGCAAAGGGTGAACAGTATTCTGCTTTATGCAGTATTTTTTGGCGTTGCACCTTCACCCACAGTTTATCATGTTTAGGTGTGGTAGGACGCTGAGCTGAGACGTGAAAATCTGATCTCTCCTCTTCATTGCTTTATGCCGTTCCTGGACAGGTGGAATACCATCTACTCAAACTGGCAAAGCAAATACAAACCATGCACAGTTGCATTTTAAGCCCAACAGTTCATAACCCAAATCAGGATAAACCAGACCTAGAGACCAAGCAGAGACCCATTGAGGGGCAGGGAAGGGTGGTATACACATTCTGCAATCACTGACATTATGCCGGGGTCACGGTTATCCTTCAGCAGGGCACAGTCCTTGCTTTGTCCTGCAATGAAACCAACCAATAGCAGTCTACTTACATTTGTTTAACTCTTTCAAAAATACACAGAGCGCTTTTTAATATACATATTTAAATATTATTTTAAATTCACTATGCTTCACTTGGAAGCATTTTTGCCATGTAAATGATGGAAAAGTTAATGAAATGTTGAGCACTTGACTAGCGTTGCCTGTTCTTATCCTGATCGGTAGCTGTTGCACTTCAATATGGATAGAACACATCAAACAACTAACAAGACATTTAAAAGCCAGTGTACAGTGATACACACTATGACTGTGAAGACATTGTATTATATCAATAAAACGTATAATCCATTATTGTAAAAGACACAAAGAATTTTCGAATAAAGATATATAATTAAAATAATGCTGATCCCCCCGCAGATCCCAAAGTCAGAAAGCTCCTCACTCATGGGAGTGACAGCATTATTTCAATAATTTATCTTTATTCGGAAATAATTTGTGTACCAAATATATTCAGTTTAGAGCTTTTCAACAACTTTTTACCTGAGTTGTGTTAACAGCTCCCTGTTTTTCAATGCAGACTCATCAGTTAATGTTCAATACCTGATCATGGAACCTTACAAAGGTCAATGATATAATTCTGGGATCCATTGTTTTTGCATGCAGATGGAGGCTATTCAATGTATTTGTGCGACTCATTAATGTAATAAAAAAAAGTCTTAATTTTTAATTAATATAAATAATTTATTTACAGTTTTCCTTGTTTTGGCTTTGAACGTTTAGACCATGCATATAATGGAAATAATAATTCTTATTTGTAATTACTGAAAGTAAGTAAATAAGTACTAGTGCACAAGCTCCCCATGCAGAAAAATAAAAATCATCTGATCAATCTAACTACCTGTCCTTTTCATTCCCTCTCTCAGACTGATGCACAGGACCCTTCTTGGAGCAGTATACCTCTCAAACCCAAGAAAGAAACAAGTGAGCAAATTTACTAACATGAAAAAGTTACAATGGTGGATACTGCCTCAACGCTGTGGTTCATTTAGAGATGAAAATCTCTATTTTAGCATAGGGGTTGATTTCTCTGAATCTCTCTAAATCTTCCTTTTTTACAGGAAAAAAACGCTTTGGCCTAAGATTACCTAAGATGACTGCACCAAAGCGCCCAAAAGGGAAGGCAGTGAAGCGTAAAACCGCTGTAATCACCGCAGTGTCAGTGCTGGTCACACTGGCCATACTTGCAGTGGCTATATACTTCAGTGAGTCCCTCAAATGCTTACTAAATGACTTAACAGGATGGCACTATCAGTTATCCTTCCCTGGGGATTAAAGAACCTATAATCGGGTGGTACATTTTATATTATATATTTATCAATTTATCATAGAAACAAAAATGGTACCGGTTATTACAAAGGTTTTGGTAAACTAACCGATTGAATTTGGACCCCTGGATAATTTATAATCGTAATTTATTACGTTAACCAATCTTTCTCGCTTGCCTGTACCCTTGCCTCTGTCTCCTCTACTCTCATCCCCACAGTCAAGGAGCTGATCGACAGCAAATACTTCTTCTGTGCCTCGTCAGCAAAGTTCATCCCCTTGGAGCTTGCCTGCAATGGGAAGCAGGACTGCACAGGAGGCGAGGATGAGCAAACCTGTGTGACAAAGTTTACAGCTAACAGCACCTTCCAAGGTAATGCATCCCACTAAACCTCTGCTCAGAATCTTTGCTCACCTTGAAGTCTTGTGAAAAAATTATGTTCCTCGAATGCATAGGGAATTTCTTTTGTATGAAAGTCTCTTCTTTAAAAATTCCTCTTTTCTACGTGTCTTTTCCACGTTCCCCTTGGAAGTGCGCCTAGTGTCGAACGCCAGCGTGCTCCAAGTGTATGGCTCAACAGGTTGGATGACGGTGTGTGCTGAGGACTGGGCCGAGCAGCACACTCTAATGGCTTGTCATCAACTGGGCTATACATTGTGAGTCATGCAGTTGGGACAACCACAGACCTCCACCCCCATCTCACATTTCCATCGAAATATGAGCCCACTATGTGTTTGACACGCCGTACCATTAAAACAGCATACCTCAGATAACAGACTAGACCATGTATTCCAGATGTATTCACGTTCAAAACGCAAATTGCTACATAAATCCATATATAATACTATAAGTTAATATAATTATAAATATAGCATATATAGTAACATTTTAACTTTCCTCCAACCAGCAATCCCAGCAGCAATTCAATTCCAGTCCAGACTCTACCTCCTGATCTGAAGACTTTCAGTGCAGTCATATCCAGTAAAACTCAAGCACCTTCCATTAGTTTGGCTGTCACTGACCGGTAAGCAAATAAAATCTGTACCACTCAGCGTTCAATCATGTCAACATTTTGCCTGAAATTGTTTTTGTTTTTTTTTTATTTTAATTTGATCATTTTTATGTTGCTATGTGATGAAGAAGAAGCATTGCATACGAGAGGTGGATACAAAATGTATATTTGTTTATAATATAGATACGTAAATTGAAAAACAATTTTCAAAAATTATTTTATAGCAGAAATGACTGAATAATCATGATTTCTTTCATATCAGAAATTGACAATCATCCCAGATCATTGAAGAGACCATTACTTGAGCTTTCTCCTCTCCACCTACAGCTACCTCTCTTAGTCACATAGTTTACACTCTCTCATCAGATAACTGACATCAGGGACCATATGGGATCTGAACCAGCCACTTTCTGAGAACTAATACAGTTAATAAATTACTACCATTACCTTGCATTATGGAGCAGGAAATGTATGCTTTGGGGGCAGGGATACTTTGTTGTGACCTTTTATTTTTTTATTTTATCCTTCAGTAAAGTCTGCTCTTCTGGCTCAGTGATATCACTCTCCTGCTCAGGTAAGCATCTCAAGATGTGAACTGAGCTTGGTCTGTATCTTGACTCCCTGATAGTTAATAATATGGTCAGCTTTTGTGGCTTACAGCCTCAGCGGCTGCCAGGTCAACTGGACCTTGCTGTTTCTGAGCTTTTAAATTTCCTGCAGTTTTGTTGTGGATCAAACTGTGGACCAGTGGTTGTTTATGTTCTGTGCTCCAGACTGTGGGGAGCGCTCGCATCAGGACCGGATTGTGGGCGGCACCGACGCTGTCATCGAGAACTGGCCCTGGCAGGTCAGTCTGCAGTGGAATGGGCAGCATGTCTGCGGGGGGTCCCTGGTGGCTCAACGCTGGGTTGTCACGGCCGCTCACTGCTTCAGCAGGTTAGTCCCTTCTAATTTTCCATACGCTTTCAAACAAAAACTGCTAAATCTAACAGTTTGTCTTTCCCGGTGATGTCATACCATAGTTACACAAGTGTTACGCACAACGTCATGACAACTGCTTCCCTGGTCAGCATCACTGCAGCACGATTCATTACCTGTGCACATACTCCCCAGGTTCTCCCTATGAGTATAGTATTACTTCATGAAAATATGAGGCATGCTACATTTGCCTACTGTTGCTACAAAGAGAACATAGCGTAGTGGGGACAAAGCAACTGTATCTCCTGCCTGAATGTTGCCTCAATTTTTAACACGTCTCTCCTTTAACCCGCCCCCTGTTTACAGTAACAAGTTAGTGAGTCGGTGGAAAGTTTTAACTGGCAGAACTCACATGGGTTCTATGGGGGGCTGGTCGGTGGACAAGATCATCCAGAATGGAGGCTACAGTTCCACTAAGAATGACTACGATTTTGCCATGATGCGACTTCAATGGCCTGTCACTGTCGGAGGTACTACAGCACACATCATGCACCAGCATTCTACTTCCAAATAATATATTTATTTGAGAGAAGAAAGGTATCTTTCCCATGTCTTAGTGGTCATATTTCAATTTATAGCTCTGGATATCCAATACTTATTAAAGTTCAAATGTCTGGTGAAATACTATGGTCTATTTTCACCCAATCTCACAGTTAACAAATAGTGACATTTAGTGACAAAATGTGGGGAAGGACATACTGTCTGTTTTTGAATATGCAAACTTTAAAGAATGTACAGAAGAGGCTAAATAGCTTTCATACTAATAAAACTTGATTAGGCAAATATAAGTACCCTAAGTACGTAAATCCATGGATGCAATTTCGCATACCAGGGAGATCTAAAACGTTAAGTATATAACTATGTACTCGTGGGTTGTGTAAATCAAATACATTGCTGACCTCTGGTGGTGAAATGGACAAATTGCCACATTAAAACACGAACAGACAACAAAAGAAATACTTTTTTTATTAACAAAAATAATTTGCTGTGCAAAGGTGGGTAGAATTATTTTTGGAACGTATATACGTAAAAGACTAACTGATATGTCAACTGTTTTTTTTTTTTTTTGAGGACGTGTGCCACAATCCTAACCAATCACATCACACCGGAATCTTTAACAGTCACATGACATTGTGTGTCTCCTGACTCCTTCTCCAGATTCTTCTCGTCCTGTGTGCCTGCCCCCTTACAACCTGGGTCTAAAAGGGGGGGACAACTTGGTGGTGACAGGATGGGGCTATCTGTTAGAGAAAGGTAGAGCCATCATTCATTCACAACCTGAACACCTCGCCTTGCTGCATTTTGCCAGTATTTATATTGTACAGGATTTCCCAAAACTCCACTATCTTTCTATGACCTTGTTCCTCCAATGGCAGATATGCTGTGGGGAATAATTAACCTCTATATTCCAGCTCACCTTCCCTGTCTCTTGCTCTCTCCGTTGATTGGCAGCAAAACAATGTTAAGAAACTGAAAATAACTTAGAAACTTTCACTTTTGTGTGAAAATCAAATAACAAAAGAGGAGATAGCTGCATCAGCTCAACAATAGGAAATTACTAGGTATTTCTTTACAGGACTTGGTCTCTGTTTGATTAAAATTAAAATAAAACATGCTCCATGAGTCTTTCCACCTGTGTCAAAATTATTTAAGAGAAGTCTGCTATTATTATATTTATTATCTATTATTATATTTAAGAGTTGTGTCATTCAAGTTGTTGTGTTCTGCTTCATTCTGCAGGTAAATTGTCTTCTGTTCTGCAGAAGGCCAGTGTGCCACTCATAGACAGGACCAAGTGCTCCAGTGTCTATGGCCCAGTCATCACTCCCAGAATGCTCTGTGCTGGGTTCCTAGAAGGACAGGTGGATGCATGCCAGGTACTGACAGAAATATTTTAATAAGGTTTTGTCTACACAATACTATAGACATATATTTTGCCTGGAATATTTTTTTATTTATATTTTGTAATTGTGTGTGTAATGTGAGTTCACAAAATTATAATATAAAAAATATATACAGTGGGCACATTCCTTGCTTTTGAGAGTAACTTTGTATACAGCTACATATTTATTAAATTATTTAACATGACATGTCTTGCTTAAATGTTCAACATTTAAGTGGGACCGAATCCACTGTTATAAACTGAATGGCACCTGCAGTATATCTTTGTATTTTTATTTTATTTTTATTTATTTATTTATTTATGTTATATATTTAAAAAATAAACACTAAGGGGACAGGTGCCCATACTGTTTATATTGTTTTATTATACTTTTTTTATTATTTCAATATTTTTAGATATTTGTAATTGCTTTTTTTGTTGTGTCTCATGGCATGTTTCAAATTTTCATTTATGTGTGGGTATCTCTGTGCATGAATCATGTCTTTCATACCCAGCAACTGTAAAACCAGGGCTGCCCTACTCCAGTGTGTGATGGCTGTATTTTCTGCTGGTTTTCCTTCATTGTTTGCCATAAAGATCTCACCTGAGGTTTCCATGAGTAAATCAGTATATCAGTAGTTTCAAGCCAGTGGGCCTTGCCTCCTGTGAGGGGTGGAGCTTTTGATATGAAGCTTCCACAAATGGTAAGCATTTCAGTCTAGGCACTCCTATGAGGGAGTTTCTAATGAGTCTCGCTTGAAATACTTTTTGGATTGTGTTGACACAGACAATGGAAGTGTTCAGTGTCACTACTGTCACACCTGTGTGGGATATTATTTAAACAAACAATGTTTTTCAGTGTAATAATGTTGTTGGTAGTATAATAACTTAATCATGTTTGGTGGTCTCTCCTTCTTTCTTCTAGGGGGATAGTGGAGGTCCCCTGGTGTACCTGTCGAATAAATGGCAGTTGGTGGGGGTCGTAAGCTGGGGACTAGGCTGTGCTCGCAAGGACCGGCCCGGGGTGTACAGCAATGTAGACGAGATGCTTGGTTGGATTTACACGGTGATGGAGGTTAGTACAGGTGCATTCTATGTCTATGTCTTGATCTACCCTGAGGTTGGCTGAAGAGCAGGTCCTTTCTGAACCCGTCTGTACTCTTTGTCTTTTTCAGAGTTATCCCTGAGCACCGTCTCTGAAAAGACTGAACAGTTTTTTTGCACTGAGAAAACATGATTTTTATACCAACACACATACCATAAAACGCAACATACACACACACATTGCTTTTTTTCTTGACATATGGGAGTCATTGATTTGAATATCAGAAAATACTCAGGGTGACAAAAAGTCTTTTCTTTTCGTGGGAAATGTGCTAAAATAACTCTACTGAAGCTTAGGGATTCTAAAAATAAATAAGTTGCGAAAATGTGAAAATGTATTTTGTGCAAGAAAAAGAATTAAGTTGAACTCATCACACATTATGGACATTAAATTCTTAAATTCAGCTCCTAGTGCCGGCCAGCGGAGGAAGGGCTCCCTCTTTAAGCCGGGTTCCTCTCAAGGTTTCTTCCTGCCAGCCTAGGGAGTTTTTCCTTGCCACTGTTGCCACTGGCATGCTTTTGGGGGGGGTCAGGCCTGGGACATATTGTATTTTTCTGTATGTAAAGTATCTTTGTGACATGTGAAAAGCGCTGTATTAAAATACATTTGATGGATTGATTGAAGTAACACTAGGTATTAACCAAGCTGTGGTAAGTGGAGCTTTCTTAACTTTTGTCTTATATGCTTAACTACCAAAAGATTTGACTTTCTGGTGTTGTAATGCTGGCATTTTTATATTTGTGTTCTACTCAACACAGCCAGAAACCCATTTTTATTTATTGTTGTGCTATCCAGTTTAAGATGTTGAAGTACAACACAGTAATCACAGTACAATCGAGTTTCATGTGTGCTATTACGCAGTTAAATTTCATGGAGATAATATTTGTGTACATTTTGTAAACTTGAAAAATTAGGCCTTCAATACTTTTTTGTCAGGAAAGGTTTTTCATGTAAATATTATTTGTAATTAAAGTTTTATTTGTTTTTTATCAGCATCCTTGTGTTCTTGAATAATGTGGAAATTGAATTCTTTATTTTACCAGGTGAGTACATTGAGAACTAATTCTCATGATCAAGAATGACTTGTGTAGAGAGTGAAATTGGGAACAGGTGCTACAATGTTGCATTGCCCTTGGAGCAAATTGGTTTAATTGCCTTACTCAAGGGCACAACAACAGTGTCTTCCTTGGGATTCCATAACGTCTGAGCTAACTTGTGCCGCATATGCAGTACTGTGCAAAAGTCTTAGACACGTGTAAAAAAATCTGTAAAGTGAAGATGCTTTCAAAAATAATATAATTTAATGTTTCTAAATTAAAAAAAAACACTAATTGTATTTCTAAAATACTGAAAAGGGCAGTAAACAATAAAAAACTAAAATATAAAACACACAAAAAAATATTTTTACTACCCTTTGCCTTTAAAATTTATCTTAGGTATAGTGTCGTGCAGTTTTATAACACAATCAGCAGGTAGATTGTTCCAAGCATCAATAACTTTTTTTCTACAGACTTTGGCTGTCTCACTGGCTTCTGTCTGTCCAGGTGATCCCAGACAGCCTCGATGATGATGAGATCAGGCCTCTATGGAGCCCATGCCAACTTTTGTAGAACTCCTTGTTCTTCTTTTGGAAAATGAATGTTTGGATATCAAAAAATTGCTCTTATCACTAATTTAGAAGAGAAAAAATAAACATCAAAGACTATATTTATGTAAAAAGCTAGGGTACCTTTGTACACTTGTCTATAAGCCGCAGGTGTCCACGTTGTAACCTGAGATATTTACACAGAAATATTTTTTTTTAATTTTAATTAAATACGTAACATAAATGCTTTTTTTAAAACAGTGCCTGTAACCCGGCTGGTTAAAAAAATAAAAATACAGTTTTACAGCAGCTCTATTTCATTCTTCGACAGCCAGATCGATCGCCTTTAACTTGAAAGCTGCATCATATGCATTTCTTCGTGTGTTTTCCATGATGAGGGTGTGTGCATGAAGCGCAAAATGACTGATCTGAAGAATTTAGTGTGAGTTTCATTGGTCCACGGTGACCTGTTCGGTAATTTCATTGGTCCGATGTGACGAGGCTAAATGATTTGGCGGCATCATTGTTTAAGCTGCAGTGTTCAAAGCATGTGAAAAAAGTAGCGGCTTATAGTCCGGAAATTACAGTAATTTTATTGTGATTTTTCTACCCCTTGCAATAAATAACATTTTAAGTTGTTAAAGTACACAGGACTAAACTAACCAATGAGCTACACAAATGACACATAAAATTCAAACTCTTTACAAAATTCCACAAAAATCTTAGCCAACCACTTGATCCAAAGTTTTATTTTAGTAGATACTTTTTACAATCCAGAGAAAAATACAGAGGTGCATATTCATGAGCATGGAGATGGAGTATATAGTAAAGAGGAAGAGCTGCACATTCAAGTAATTGTGCTGAAGTAAGCAGTGTGGAGAACAATCTGGAAAGACAGACAGACCCCCACTTCTAGCATGTCCAACCAGAAGCTGGCCCAATTGCTCCACTCATACCAAAGCACCTCTGGAATTGTGTTCAGGCGCCGGAATGCCGATCCTGCCTCCTGAGAGAGAGGTCGAGGAGAGACCCTGACACACTGTTACTGAACCGCCTGGGTTTGTGGACCCAACCTCTGGTCTGGGGACTCAAACCAGTGCCTGCCAGAGTACTGACACTCTGATTATGCCACAAATGCAGATTAGACAACAGTTATTTCAACCAGATAAGGCCTTCAGTTAAAATTTGGCCTTTTAAAAATTCCTACAGATTGGCCATAGACACCGTCGGAGTAACTTGCAACACAAACAAGGGTTCTCCTCCCAGTTGTTCAAAAACAGGCTTTTGGGAAATGCCTCTGCACTGGAATGTAACAAGCAGACAGCAGACTTCACAAACTCTTGGCATGGCAGTGAGAGCAGGAGCCGCTCAGGCAGTGAGCCGCAGATTTTCAGTACTGATAGAAAACTTGACTGTCCGTACTAACCCTGACTGCTGAAACAAAAGCTGACTGTAGATACCACACCAGACAGATTCCAAACATGACTGTTGTCACAAAACCTGACCACTGTTTCCCAATCTGATGGCTGATACAAAAACTGATAACACATCTGCCTATTGATACCTTATTCTTGATACCAAACCTGACCAGTATGGTTTAGTACCTTTTGGCACTGTGAATATTCTTAAAATTCTACAAGACTTTCTTATTGTTTAGCTGTATCATAGAAATATATAGCACATTTAGATGCAGTGTGCTTTGCAACCATTTAGGTCCCAGTAGTTGCAACCAACGGAAACTCGGGTTTTGAAGATCAGGTCCGTGTGCAAGTGCTTTTGTAAGGCCCATTCTCTCTGCCGTACGTCTGTGCCATGGTGTGCTAGATACTGCAGCACTGAGCGACCTGGTACAGGCATAGGCAGGCAAAACCAGAGAAGATACAGAATCCATCCATCCGGCCCTGGCATTTGCAGTATAACCCATAGACAATGAGGCATACAGCTACAACTGGAACAAATGCTAGCATATATCCCCATAACATTTCTGGAGCGTCCATTCCATCCAGACACAGGCAAACAGGTCCAGAAACTGTGAAGAATATGGCTGCAAGTAGAATGAATGTCTGTACTTCATAATTATCAGAAAAGAGTAAGGGGGTACTGCTGAGTGAAACTGAGGGAGACAATAACTTGTAAAATGAACCGGAAATGTACAATTTGATCACACTAGTATTGGGCTGGCCAAGGCACACAAACACATACCTACACAGTTCCCCTGACACATATATATTTTTGGATCCTGATCATTTTAGAATTCAATCATCCATTGGAGCAATTTACTTCCATATAACTTAAAATATTTTCTTGTAACTGATTATGTACTGTAAACCTGGGTAAGCTGACTTGTTACTTCTGTCAAAGATGTCCACAGTGAGTCCAGTATTTGTGTGTATGTGCTTGTGCTGTGCCATCCCACAAGTATGCATTAGGGCCAAAGACAGGGGAATGACAGGAATTTATATAATTTGGAAACACAATGAGTTGTAAAGTTTACCAGAAAAAACACTTATAGGAACAGTTAGTACATCAGTGCATTCGACAGACAAGAGCGGTACCAGACCCAAGAACCACATTCACTTCAGGGTTGGCTGGCAGAGGGAGGCCAGGGTTTACTGGGCGCATGTATAATTCATAAACTACATAACATTATTTGGCCTCTCAAATAAACCACGATGACTTTTAATTCTTGTTACTAGCAATATTATCACATAAGAACAGAAATAAAGTGTTGAGCATAGTGTGGTTGTGAAGAATCATTAATATCAATCTCAGTCCAGTAAATTGAGATTGTCTCCGCTTTGCAGGGACAAGGTTTCCATACAATATTATGCAACAACGTTGTGGAAATGTTGAAAAAACTGTACACAACCGTTAGGTAGGGATTGCTCAGGAGCCTTTATGCAGCCCTGTGCAGCCAGACAAAAGCCTATCCTCAGTGGCAGGCACCAACTGCCCCATAATTGTCTTGCAAAGCAATGGTACCCGCAGGTCCAGCACCGCTCTGTCAAATGACATCCCGACGCTTAAAGTTGCCGGAGCCCCTGATTCTTGAAGTAAAGTCAAATATTTAGAAAGACCTCTCAACCTTGACTGGACTTGTTGAAAACAAAACACACCTGCCCCACAGGGTCTCCCTGTCTCTCTCTCTTTTCTGAAATGACTATCATTCTGCACACTATAAAATACATTACTGTTAAAGTAAAGTGCCCAAAAATACCCAGTCAAACATTGTCACTTCAACTTTTTTTCTTGGGAGGTGAGAAGCACAAGTAGAGTCAAATACATATCAGTTTCAGCAGCTGAACTTCATTCCAAGACATTCAGTGATAATAATGTTCCTGCAATTACAATTATACGTAATACAAACTAGTGATGTAAAGACGTATATTTGTCATTTTACATTAACATCTGGAAACAAAAAATACTGACGCATGGTTCATTTCATGGTTCAACAGTTTTGCTTTGAAATTAAACATGAAACTTGATTAGGGGACTCTGGACCAAACCAAAAACTGATGACTGATTACATGGCTGCAGTTGTGCCACTGTTTGCATCGATGCATGTCAGCAATGTTCAATCTAGTCTTCTGCATCCATGCTACACCTTATACATATCTGATTAATTTTGGAAATCCCTCACCTAAGACATACAGCAAATAAGTATTGCATTAAATAAACTCCTCGACCTTTATGTACTATTTTGTATATCGACCATAATGTTTTAGTTAGAAAAATGCCTTAATGGTGTCTGACCAGGCAGGCTTCATGAACCACTCTACAGCGCCACCATGTGTTTAGATTGATTTACAGGTTTTTAATAATAGTTTTACTGTGAGGAAATGTTACAAATTTTGATGTGCCCAGACCTAGCTGTTAAGAGCGCAAAGCAGCTCCCCTTGTTGGAGAATAGTCGGAGAAATTTTAGATATTGATTGTAGTAGCAGTTTCTTTCGTAATGAGCTATTCTGAGGAAACCTGAGCCAGGGGCCATGCTCTTAAGCTTTTAGTCAAATTGATATACTCAATCACTATGGTGCTGTGACTTCAAATCACTTCATATGACCCATGTCCAGCTGTCATGCACTACTTATTTTAGTCAATATAGGGCAACATGCTGCAAAGAAGCAGGCAGGTAGAATTAAATGTAAAAAGCGACTTTGTGGTGGGCACAAAAGCAGGCCCTGGCAGAGGTGCTACATAGGAAATTATAAATCTGGAACTTGGGTATGTTAGGCCCTACTGTGTATGGTCCACAGCCCATCGCTGTTGGCAGTCACAGGGAGAGGCTGGCAGGCAGGACGTAAGTTTGAACCATTTAAAAAATGCAGACAAACCACACATAAATAAAATAGATAATATCAGAAAACAAAAGATATTTTTTCCTGTGGTAAGCGTTGAGTTTACAATATCTTACATGCTATTAAAACACATCAGCTGGCTGTTAGAAGCAGCATCTACAAGTTTCTATAGGGAATTGGTTTCCAGGGATTGTCTTTTCTTTTAATTATTTTTTTAAAATGTATATTTAAATTTTTATAGCTTTTTTATTGTATTCATTAAGCAGTTTATGTCTTCCCTAAAAGGCAGCGGGCGCTATAAGCAGTAACAGGCACCTGTGTTTAATCTAAAGCAGAATAATAAAAAACAAGTGCTGGGCTTGATCCCATATAACACGCCCATGACTTTCTTCTTAGATGAGGGCAGAGGTGAGGGGTCAGTCCCTCCCCTCTTCAGCCAGTGGTATCACCATTTAAATACTTTTATACTAGTGTACAGTCGTGTTTTGCACAAAATTATTGCAAGCATATTCAACAGAGTTTCAGAAATTGAAATTAGGAAATGTTGATATCAGAGAGATTTCATATGAAAAATCTGAATTATTATTTCCCCAGGAGCAGACTCTTCGGAGACAAAAAGGATGACATATCACCACAATGCTAAGAGGTGTATTGAGATGTTAAAGATGCTCAAGGTCTTTCAGAGCTACAACAAAGCTTGTACTCTTGGGTTTGTCATGTTGTAGGCAACACCTAACGCCCTGCTTTCAATATAGAACAAAAATATTCTTGTGCTGTATTATCCAATATGGCAGTTAACAGAGAGTGACAGTATATGAAATATTATTTGTTCCCTTGCAAACCTGGACTGAATACAAGTACAGAAATAAATCCTGTTTCCTTGTTAAACTGATGACTGGTTGATGACATCCAGTTTTCTGGATAGGTCATTTCTGACAAATTTTCATTCTGTTTAGAGCTACAGGGGCAAGGAGGCAGTAACTCTGATCTGCTTCACTGAATAAGTGTCAAGTCCAATCCAGTTTTTTGTTCCAGTTTAGAGCTGCAACAGTCATGGGTGTGTAATGAGATCCAAGCCAAAATAAAACAGGGCATATATCATGTCCCCTAATCTCAAGCAAACTGTTTATGTTATTAAATGTTTTTTAGCCTCTCATTGGTTCTTACAGTCATTCCATAATGTTCTTTTTACATGTATTTAAGACACACACACACACACACACACACACACACACACACACACACACACACACACACACACAAAAACAAACACACGCACACACACACACACTATCTGTGTCTATCA
>JAOYSI010001552.1:2039-16978 GCA_025775065.1 Hiodon alosoides | reverse complement strand
AAACCCCAAAATTTCCAGTAAAATGTAAAAATAACGAATGGAAAATATCAGGCAATCATTGAGAAAATCAGAAACAATTTGAAATCAGCAACCCAAGAAAATTTAACTCATGCTTGATTTCCATTATCTGTGATAATTAAAGCTGTGAATTGTCTCTTTTGATGCAAAACTTGTGTATGAAATAACAGTTTGAAATGTATAAAAACAAACTTCCCACTATGATTTAAAAAAAAGGGGGGAAAAAAACCTATTGAATGCATTTTTCTGTTGTTGCCATTAAGTCAGCTGAGAAAATGTGTCCACAGACAGACCATAAATATTTTCCAATAGGCATCGAGGCCGTATTCGAGTAACAAAAACAAGGAAAGAGGTGTTTAGCCCTTAATGTTTCTCCATGAATACAGGTCAGCTGTCGAGAAAGGCCAGATTTTCTGTGGTCGTTTTAATTCTTTACTGACTTACAAGGGTAAGTATGGATAAAGATTATATCCCATGTGTTTAAAAAAAAGGCCTGTTTCAGGGCCTGTTTAAAAACCCTCAGCACTGGTAATTTGTTGCTGACCCATGATGTTTATATTGATTCTCTATGGTACTGTACTGTATTATGTTCTTCCCACCCAGGAAGATCCAGTTCAGGAGTCACTCAATAATATCTGAGATTGGCGCATACAGCTTTCAAACTAAGCTTTTTAAAATTTTGTTAATTTCTTTTTACAAAGGGACTCTGAATTCATACGCTGTCTTTTTGTCTTTTAGGGATGTTATTATTGTGTGGTAAAGTATAGCCGCTGTAATGAAACTCTGGAGTTAATCTCTTTAGTTTTTAGTTTTTTAATAGATGAAAGAAGAGTGGCTTTTTATGAACCTCTACCGTAAAGACCATGTCATTGAAAGACAGAACAAGAGAACGCGGTCATTAAAATATCTTTTCAAAAAGGGAACGGCCCCGGCAAATGAGTCGATGGTCCCTTTTGAGAGCCAGTGTGCCGATGCAAATTAATTTTGGCGTTTGCTGACAATGGGAAAAGTCCTCTCTGAATGTAGGCTACATGGGCTGTCCTGAGAAGAGGAAGCGACAACTGGCCTAGTTATGAAAGGCAGTAGCTAACAAAACATTCCGAGAAACAACAGATTTTAGTTTTTGGCCTCCAGTAATTTTACTGAGTGTGGGTTGTTTGAGTATGTGTGTGTTTGTGTGTGTGTGTGTCTGTCTGTATGAAGTTTACACAGTGGTGGAGAACTAACCATTAAACGCTGCTCAGTGCTGACTGTCCGTTTCAGAGGTGCCTTCCGGCAGCAGGAACCGTGTGATTTGGTCATGTAAGATATTTTCCCTCGCACTTTCTTGTCGATGTTCTTCAGTGAGTTGAGTGGTCACGTGGTTAAGGCCTCTATCAGTTAAAATTCTGCTTAGCCAGTCCTCTTGTTTTTGCACTGATTTTTATTTTCTCACTCTTATGAAAAGCAGCTGTGGTTAATTAAAAACAAACCCCAGAGAATCTGAGCAGCGGCCTCCGTAATCCAGAAGCCTTGAGATAACCTAATCCTGAAACAAAGAATGCCTTTTATCACTCAGGATGAGTGAGGGATCATGGGAGATGCTTGTTTGCATTTGCTGTGCGTCTTTCAAGGAACGTAGGCCTTCTTCTGTGGCTTCCGCCGTTCCATTTATTTAGCTTTGTCTCCTGCGCGGCGATCCACATGAAGCCCACGTGAGGTGCGGTGTTTATTGGGAACATCTGGAGATGTGGAGCTCAGGGCTTTTGTTTATTGGCATATTGCAGGACTGGAAATAGCTGGAATCGCATTTAACAATACAAAAACATGCTATGCATACTTGTATTTGCTAAAAAACGTAGGTTTTGCGATGGAAAGTAGATTTTAAGTCGCAGACTACTATACTTATTTCCATACCTGTATGTCACTCAAATTCAACTACTAGTTGGGTTTATAAAGCTTCACACTTTTGATATTGATTATGTCCACTGCGTTGTAATTCTCTAGATTTACAGATTTAACTTCAGTAGTCATCAATGGCTGTCTATTGACTAGTTTTACATCGCACCAGAAGTATATATTCAAGGACATTTTAAATTTTTTTCACCAGTATAACCCTAACTGCCTTCCTGCTTGTGGACTCCCAATGAGAAACATTCAATTTCCTGTGTTTCAACTTCATCCTCGAAGTCGGAGTCACCAATAATCTTTGTATTTTCCCTCTAGTTTGGAATGGCCAATTGTGCTAACACATCTTAGCTCTTCAGCACAAATCTCGCTGCCACACACAGGAAGAGTTATTAAGTATGACTAGTCTCAAATCCTAGTTGCCCTCATAGCCCACACGAGTGGTTCAGTACCAATTGGAGGAAAGGCACGTCCCTCTTGACAGTACTGCAGTGGTCCAGGAAGCAAGTAAGAGACATACATTAGTTGAGGGAAACCCTGCCAGTTTAACAAACCCCAGCCTCTTTGCGTTCAAGGTCACAATCAGTGAATGACAAGAGCTAGATTCGATCCAGCAAACTCCAGCTCACAGGGCTCAATATGCGCTTGGGCCAGCACATTAGAAACTGAGCCACTCGGGAGGCTAGGCTGCTTGGCGATTTGAGCGATGATGACAGGGTGGCCGGAGAAGGCCTAAAAGCAGGTCACATGTGAAGTTTTCTTTCCGAAATAGCAAATCTTTAACAAAGTTGCTCAGGAAGGTTAGCGGTCCACACGTTGAGCCAGTGAGCTAAGACTGATGTAAGACAAGTGACGTGCAAACTGGGATTAAGGGCGAGCCTGAGCAGGCCTCTGTTGCACTGAAATTTCCGTTTCGTACTGCAGTTCAGGGGCTCATGGTGTATTGGGGACCGTCATGGAGAGGAAAGCATGACAGGCAGACCTTGCTTTGTGGAATCTGGTGCTCTCATCTTCCAGGAATGCGAAATTGTATAAACCAATCCAGTTTGGAACTTACAGTAAGGTGAGTGATCTGAAGCAGCAAAACGCTTGGCTGCAACATGCCACCGTCTGCGAAGGGTTGTGTTCCACACGGAAGGAAATGGCCTCATCCGAAAGGGAAACTCCTGATCAAAAGCAGATCCTGCCTATGTCTCCTTCTGTCGATCCCAGAATCCCGCAGGCATGTCCACTGTCTCCATTTTCAATGGAGTCTTGTATGTCTGCGGCCAGTCAGATGTATGTCTGGCCATATTATTGTGGCCTTATGTGGTTTCAGGCCTGACTTTAGTTTTAGACTTAAATGTCTGGTTCAGTCTTCCTGTGCTGGTCGACAGGAATTTGGGCCTGCTGTAATGGCAGTGTGCCCCCCTCGACTCCTGTCATTGCTTGGGCCTCACTGTCTCAGAAATCAGAAAACTGTGTGCTCGGTTCTGACAGGACCCCCCAGGGCTGCCAGAGAGTGTGTTGTGAGTTGTTTTCCTATTAGCAGAAGTCTTCAATTATTTACGCATCTATTTGCAATTCAAATGATTGGGACCGTACGTGACATTCGAAGACTTCTACCTTCTCCGACAAATGCGTCCTGGCTGAAAATAAAGCGTTTTTACACAAATCCTGCAGTAGCTTTATTCAGGCGGCATACCCTTCCGACAGAAGAAAGACAATGTATTATACTGATAATACCTCCGCTTCTTTGAGCCCTCTCTGTCTTCGGGTCAGTAAGCCCGGCCCTTTAACAGAAACGGTATGCAGTCAAAATCACCTGGCTATTAATGACCTGACTGAGGAGAAGGAATGTGGACACACAAAGAAAGTGGATTTGAAGACGACACCTGTCTGTCAGGCATTATCAATTTCGGAGTAGGCGGGGGGGGGGGGCTGTTTTCGTTGTGTGAGTATGTGTGTGCGATGTTGGGGGGTGAGTGATTGGTGATTGCCAATAATTTAAAATGATCTCCACCTCACACAGATGCATTACATTTAATGACAAACAGGATTTAATAAATCAGGTCCAGCAGATGTTGGAAGGCACTTTATCCCCTGTTGCCTCTCGCGCCAGAGAGGTCGTACATCACTTAGCTCATCGGTAAAGGTCTGCTGTCTGGTCAACAATTGGAGAAGCCATGATTCCCGCTATGTGAATAGCGACCAGGCATAAAGACCTGTCGCTATAAAGACCTCATTTAATATTTTATATTTTATACTGTTGTGTCGGCCCTCCTGATCTGCAGTTTCCCATGTGGAGCTGTTGTATTGCGTGTTCAGAAGTTTCATCCTTTCCAGTGTACCAGTGTCTTCTGCTCTGGATTTCATGTGGGTCTGGGGATCCCTGCAGTAAAGCTTCTGTCTTAACTGAAGTCCAAGTGATTGTTAAGGCCAAGATGACTCCCTTTCACCTAAATGTTGGGATCTGGGTCACCAAACAGTTTAATTTGGCCTGTGACAGTTTTTAGCTGGTATAAATGTAAACTCAGGCGGAAATTAATTAGTCAGACGGCATTTAATTTAGCCTCCTTTCGAGTCCTTAATTCGGCCAAACGGTCCAGTGGGTTTCCCGAGCGATCGGGTTTCCTTTTCTTCTCAGGCTACCGCTGTATGGGTGCCAAAGAGTGGACTGTGCAGGACAGCCCGGGAGAGCTGGGAGAGAACTGTTAACACGGAGAGAGTTTGGCCCTGCTTCACGTTCACGCGGAGCTGAATGCTTTCCCCCCGCCCCTCTCAGGGTTGATAACGAGGTGCGAGATGTGAGGGCCGCTTTCTCAGTTCCACACACAGCTTAACAGATGCAAAGGCCCTTTTAGTCTGGAGGAACCAAAAAAAAAAAAGACACGGCCTGGCAGTTGAAGGGCATCCCTGCTGTGATGGCCAGACCCGTTTCTCCCGTTCTCCCAGTTCAGCATCTGGACGAATTCCGGTTAAAGGGTGATAGAGCTAACCCTGCTGGGAATAGAGCTGTTTTAAGGCATAAACAATGGGATCAACAGACTCAGTTAAATGAGTCAAGGCAAGGTGTAACTGCTGAGTTTACAGTACCTCACCTTTATAAAATGCACTACTGCCGCTGGGGTCATGAAATACTTTTCCAGTTTTTCCCAATGGGTTTTCTGTTTATTTTTTTATTCACCTAGAATTTTTTTTTTTTTTAAATAGATGTAATGGATTGATGGATTATGCTGATAATTCGGTACAGTAAGCACAAGCAGTTAGTAGGTGGTTTAGGCCGTACAGTGAGAAGCCAGAAGAAGGCGCTGGGCTTTGTTTGAACAACAGTTCGCTAATCTGGAAATGCCTGAATAATAAACGACATTTCCTCCGTGGCTTCTCAGGGGGTTCTCTGGCTGTTCCGTGCCTTTAGCTCCACTGTCTCGAGGGATGGAGCTGGTGGGGGTTCAGCGGGGGGTTTTGGTGTGGCCCATGCCGAACCTGATAGACGGGACTACGTCATCATTTATTTAGCGCACCAAACCACGCCAAATCTCAATACAATTCTGACAATGGACAAAAGAGGGCTGAGAATGGCTTTTTGCTCATAAAGAATGTCGTTGCAACTACATATGTGCCCCATTGCAACAGTAAACTGCAGGTATAAATAGTGGCCAACAGTGCTGAAATAATTACTTGCCGGATGCATGTATGTCTACGCCTCATCATTTTCGAATGAACCGTTTTCAAGAGACTGTCTAGGAGCTCTTACCTTTTGTAGAAAGATAGTGCTCTTCAGTATAGCATTATTTTAGAATGTATTTATTATTTAATGTTTGATCCTAGTCATTTCATACCACCCCACCTGGAAGCTCTTTACTCTAGCAGTCTCTGATGTCGTACCTGTTCACTGTTAGTGTGAATGATGGGCACATCTTTCCCCTCCCACTCTTCTTCCAGAGGCTGTTGAGAGGGGGGAGTGAGGAAGGGAGGTAGGGGGAGGGAGCAGACTGGCTGCAGACAAAGAGAGACAAACCTCAGCAGGTCTGGTCTGCCTACGGGTCCCAGGGGAAGGCACACAGTACAGAGCTTGGTGATGGAATATCTTGTCACAGGGATGTTTTCCCACAGGATGCGGTGGGCCCCAGGTGTGTTTGGCTGATGATTGTTTCTGTGGTGCGTGTTAGCATTATTTGTCTGTTTGTGTGTGTGTGTGTGTATGTGTGAGCCTGTTTGTGTGTGTGTGTGTGTGTGTGTGTATATGTGTGAGCCTGTGTGTGTGTGTGTATGTGTGCGCCTGCTTGTGTGTGTGTGTGTGTGTGTGTGAGTCTGTTTGTGTGTGTCTGTGTATGTTTGTGTGTGAGCCTGTTTGTGTGTGTGTGTGTGTGTGTGTGTGAGTCTGTTTGTGTGTGTGTGTGTGTGTGTGAGTCTGTCTGTGTGTGTGTGTTCCGTGTCAGGACTGTACGTCGGTGTGTCTGGCTTGTGTGTGTGTGTGTGTGAGTCTGTTTGTGAGAGTCTGATTGTGTGTGTGTGTTCCGTGTCAGGACTGTACGTCGGTGTGTCTGGCTTGTGTGTGTGTGTGTGTGTGTGTGTGTGTGCCTGGGTCCAGGCCAGGAGACCTGATCTGTATCCTGTTAACACGTAAGGGACTAAGAAGCCAGTGCACGGAGCATATCCATTTCTTGTTTATGGTGGATGGAAATCTCAGTGCCAGAGAACAGTGTCCTGAGCACGGGGAGGTTAATTAGACCCAGACAAGGCTGACCGGGCGCAGAACGCTGTCTTAAGCCTTATGCGCGCAGTGGAAATAGCACTTGGAACTGACACAGACGCTCAGCAATACTTATCCCTCAGTAGTCGTAAAGAGACTCCCAGCTCTCTCCACTTTTGTATTTTTCTTGAGAAAAAATACATATCACATCAAGCACCAGTAGCTCCTTCCACAGCAAGACATTTAGGACTTAAATGAAATGTATGATGGGTTCCTTTTCATTTTTAGGTCGAGATGAATTATGCATGGCAATTGGAATAGTATAAAATATAGTATACTATGAGTTATGGTGCTCTGCCATGGTGTGTTGGTATGCTTTGGTGGGGTTCAAGATGCTTCCCCCCACCGGTTTTCTGTTTGTCTTGACGTAGATCTTGTGGAGCTGCAACGTGGCCCTGCCCCTGCTGTCTTTGTGCCTTTGTAGAAGAGGAGAAAAAAGTGTAGCCATGGTGTGAACTTGCCGTCAAAGCGACTGTGATTATATATTTCACTGCCTTGTTTGCTCAGCAGACACTTTTACACCTACACTTTTTCACTTTATCCATTTATATAGCTGGATGTTAACAGAAGTGATTGAGGTCAAGTGCCTTGCTTGAGGGTGCAGTAGTGGTATCCCTCGTGGGATTTCATCACTGTGAAATTTTATCCTGCAGTTTACGGTTCCGTCACCGTAACATCTGTGCTACCGAGTGTCCCAATAGTTAAACGAAAATTAATAAAATCACCTTTCTGTAAAATCTTTTTACGTCGGGCTCCTGACAGAATTTTACATCCAATACTCGGGAGAGATGTGCTCATTAGATTCAGATGTGGAGACACAGAGCTTCAGAGGACTGGAGCCAGCGTTGCGTGCTCTGCTTAAACTGTGGACCAAGTCTTTACCGTCATCAAAACCGTTGTTAATGTGACTGAGAGGAATCGGTCCCTCGTTGCTGATAAACGAGATTGCGCTGGTGGAAGAAAGAAAAGGGAACCTGCGTTAATAGAACAGCTAGGACACAGCTAACAGCTAAGCCTCATCATAATGGCTGAAGCTTGGCATTTCTCTGCTGGGAAGAACCAGCCTCTCTGGAGCCGGATCCCCCTCCCTCTCTGGAGCCGGATCCCCCTCCCTCTCTGGTGCCGGATCCCCCTCCCTCTCTGGAGCCGGATCCCCCTCCCTCTCTGGTGCCGGATCCCCCTCCCTCTCTGGTGCCGGATCCCCCTCCCTCTCTGGAGCCGGATCCCCCTCCCTCTCTGGAGCCGGATCCCCCTCCCTCTCTCTCACCGATCCCTTCCCTTGTCAAGACTCCAGCTTTGCTCACCCTCTGCCTCCTCTCAGCATATTTCGCTTGCTGTTTGCCCATCGAGAGAGACATGATCCTTTGGAGTTCCTGGCAGCATGGGGAAAACCTCCTGGGTTTAGTCGGCATGGCCCGTGCCAGAGTGAGCAATCTGTAAGCATTGTCATTTATTTTCCGTTTGTCGCAGTAATCTGCAGAGAGCTGCATGGACGAAGTGGGTACACAGTGAATTATAAGGGGACTCGTGGTTTAGAGGAATTATCATGGCTACCTTTGTCTTGTCCTGTGTGTGTTGCAAACAAGAAAAGGACAGAACAGTGGACAAAATGGAGAATCTTGAATGGCTGTAAGAGGTCATAGTTTACACTGCTGTGAAATGGGCTCCTAAGAATAAAACCAGCATTAGGAAACATGTGTTATAAAGGTTTCTTTAAAAGGTGGAAAGGTGCAGGCCGCAGCGCTTCCCCTTCAGTAATCACAGCTGTTGTTCAGAGACTTAAAGGGTGGGGGCGCTGCTGAGCAAAAATGACAGGGACAGGTGTGTGATCCTGATCACGTAGCCCACAAGTATGGTCCATGCAGTGATTGAACACAGAGGCGAATAATCCCTTGATCCAAAAGTAAGTATTCAATCAATCATCTTTCATTACCTTTTTATTGGACTGGAATTGCCGCATGACAGTTATACAGCAACCTTGGACAAAGGATCCTTCTGCAGCTGTATGGGTTTTTTCTTCTGCTCACCAGCCTTCATAATTCTTCTCTTAAGCCCAGATACCTCAATGGATTTGAGGAGAAGGGTGAGGTATCAGTTGAAATTGGACTTATATCATTGCTTTTGCCTGAATCTGGGAAAAAGAGAAAGAAGAAAAAATACATAAAATATATTTCAGGAAATAAAAGTCTTTTATGCAGCTAGATGTCAGTAAAAATAAATTAAAAAAAGAAACATCTGCAATAAAAAGAAATCAATTTTTTTGTAAGAATTGTAAGAATAGAGCTTTAGTGACATGACAGTCAAACTGTGACATTTATAATCATGGTACGCATAGCTTGACAAAGTGACTTTAATCCCATAAAGCAGCATTGCAGTATTATTGTGTCACGGGTTTTAAAAAAACAGCACTGTGTTTAGGTTTTGAAGCAAAGCTAAGAGCTCAGTTGTCTTTGTAGCTAATGGAATGGGGAAGTGAGGTGATTAAATTGGACAACGGAGGAGATACCTCCCCTGTTCGCCGTGAGCTGTGTGCATGAGATGGGAAATTAATTGCTAGCACGCGAGAGGGCTCGCCTGTTTCCAATCGGCCTGATTAATTAATTATTGCTTTGGAAGGCCTACTTAAGACCAGAGGACTGTGGAGCCAAAAGTAATAATAAAAATAAATAAAAAATAACAGTGGAGTGAATTAAGTTGAATTAACAGTGAACGCCGTCTCCTCCCTTGACTGATTCTGAGGCCGTTAAGAAGTTCTCTGAGTATCTTATATCTGTCCTTCACTTTCTCTTATTTAAATGTAGTCCCAGCCTTTGGTTGGAAAGCACATCATCCTCTGCCTCAGACCCAGGTAATCCATCTTCTATTAGGGGCACATCAGTTGTCTGTATCAGTCAGCTATTTAGCCTGGGCAGACACATTTTCAGGGCAGGTTGACTGAATGTCGACATACCTCACTGGCTTCAGACTAGCATTAGAATGACACTGTTGAGTCCAACATGGGAGGGGGGATTCATAATTCAGTTTCCTTTGCTGTTATTATAGATTTGTTACATGGTTTTGTTTTTCAATTAAACCAAAAAACAGATTTTCTTTTCTGTGCGTCGCACATTATATATATATAATGCAGTAAATAATTGGTCAATAAAGCATGCAATGACAGGGTTAAAAAAAAAACTAGACTAAAAGGGAGCTGGCTTTTCTGCTTGCTGTGAAGGTGACACAAACAACTGCAGGTGGAATATAAATCATCAGTTTAATTTAGTCGGTGTTATGAAGCCTTTAAGCTGCTGATAGGTAGATCTCAAAATTGCCATATTCAATAATTTAGAGAGACATTACATCTGTGAAGTGTATCTGAATAATGTAGAATATTATGACTGAAGCTCTTCCATCTGTATTGGAGCTGGTTGGGATGATTAATTCAACATCTGGACCAATATAGCCTCAGTCGGATTGACTGGTGTGCAGTGTCTGTTCTCATCTGTTGACTCTAAGGTAAATAAAACAAGGGCTGTGCGTACACCTTAAACACGCCTGTGCTCTCAACATGCCTCCGCCTTAAACACGCCTGTGCTCTCAACATGCCTCCGCCTTAAACACGCCTGTGCTCTCAACATGCCTCCGCCTTAAAGACGCCTGTGCTCTCAACATGCCTCCGCCTTAAACACGCCTGTGCTCTGAACATGCCTGTGCCTTAAACACGCCTGTGCTCGCAACATGCCTCCGCCTTAAACACACCTGTGCTCTCAACATGCCTGTGCCTTAAACACACCTGTGCTCGCAACATGCCTGCGCCTTAAACACACCTGTACCCTCGACATGCCTACGACCTAAACTTGCCTGAGCCCAAACCATGTAACCCACCTCATTCCAAAGTATCAGAGACCAGCGGACAGAATAAATAAGAAAATATGTTGAGCTAATTTGACAGCGTGTACTCTGTGTAGGCTGAATAAACAATAAATGCTCCACTACATTATACAGGATGCTCAGGGTTCTTGAGGAACTCACAGTGACCTGATGCCTGCAGGAATATGAGATTGCCAACAGGTGGATCCTTCAGCCCATACCTCCCTACCCACCATGTAATCCGTGGCAGACTGCCAGATTCATCTCCTTGTTTCTGCATTTCTAAATCCTAATCTCTCTTATCTTGAGCCCTCCCTGTGCCAGGATAAACTGTGCCTGTCAACTTGAGAACTGCACAATCTCTCATTACCTTTCCTTGCCACAACTTGTTAAATATCACCAAGCAAGTACTTCCATCGCTATTCTGTTTTTAATTTTATATGAAGTCATTAAAAACTTGATTTGTCACTTACACTATATGGACAAAAGTATTGTGGCACCTACAGGAGCATGTCCAGATATAGTGTATCTTACTAAAAACAACCAATGGTTTTTAATCATTCAGTCATTGTTACATGGTGTATTGAATTCAGTCAAATCTGCATATTAATGATATCACCACACATAATATTTGTCTTTAATTTTCTTTTATTCAAATACCACGTTTTTGTGGTTGTTTTGTTTGTTCCTGCTGCAACGAATAAGGCCTGTCTGTAAAATCATTGTGGTGTTAGTAATTGTTGTAGATCTTCTGACTGATGGTGGCACACGTCTTCAGTAAAACAAAAAAGTATTTTGTTTTTAACAAAGCAGATAATCAGATCAGGAGTGGATGCAAAGGCCATTACATGTTGCACGGCCTGTCCTGTTCACCCTAACAGGTAGAACCAGTGTTTGCTTGTTTAATATCAAAACTGCTTTATTAAAAGTTAGCTCTTTTTTCTTGATTGAGTCATCTACAAATGAGTTGGATAGATTTTTATAAAGCAGTGGTTTATTGTGGTCCCTCCATCCCTGCTTGTGTGTTATACATCTCTTTGCACTTACAGTCATAAGTTCAGTTGCTTACAACAGTCATAATTTGGACAGCCTTATTATTGTACTACAGTTTCACATTAATCATTATTTTAAAAATTGACAAAAATAGCATTGAAAGAGAAAAAAATAAAGGTGCTCAGTTGCTTGTTTGGTATCTCTACTGCCCTGCTGATTATCCGCAAACTCTTTCAGTGGATAGCTGGTTTCCCTGGCTTAGAGCATACATTAGAATAGTGGATGATAAACTCTGGAGTGTGAAATAAATATTTTTACCAAACTTTAAAATTCAGCAGTGCTGGTAGCTAGCTAGAAAAACATCACATCTCCCCCCAGCACTTAGAAACATTAAAGCTATCAACGCATTAGCAGTAGGAAAACCCAATGATGCTGCCTTCCATGGTCGTGATCAGCAGTAGCGGGATGAGACCTGAGTGTAGGTGCACGTTTCTTATCCAAGCAACAATCTCTGCCGCCGCGTAGCACGTGGAGTTTAGCAATGGGGGGGAGTAGGGGGGTCAGGACAGGGTGAACAGACCGGCGATGTCACAGCCATTTGTGTCCGGTTGAGATGAGCTCATACACGTGTAAGTGAAACTGGCCCTAAGAGCTGCTCTGTTCAAAATGTGGCAACAACTTCCTTGTTAATATCCCAGATCATCCATTTCTTGTCAGGCTGGCTTTCCAAGCTCCCAGATTTAGATGGGCTTGTTTCTGCATCTGTGAAGCCTAATTGCTCTGGAAAAAACTTGTCCCTGTACTTCTGTTTAAAATCGCAGGGGTCACTTTATTGGGAATCTTTCACAATTTTCGCTGCCAGCTTTCTCTGGGCTGTGCTACATGGCTCAGTTTTTCGATTAGATAACAATAAACTGAATTTATTCCAGACTACTAGCGTTGCTTTTTAACTAACCCACTCTTTTAAATAGATGGTGTAGTTCTTATTTGAATCTAGTCGTGACAGCTCAGTGTGGCCTTTCAGATAGACTTTCATACGTTTAGGTTTGTCTTCCCAGCCAGTTATTCCGGACACAGCCGACAGATCCACGGCATTTCCATACACTGTATAAGTAGGGGAGAGTATAAACCGCATCGAGAGTCCCAAAACGAGATGCGCTGTTGGTTAAACCACCCTATTTGTATTTGAACAATGCAGGAATCTTCCACTCTGCTTTTCCCGGGAACAAAATTATGAAATTATTTTATCACATTGAACAAATTGTTTCATTTTTAGAACAGTAAATTAAGTAGCCCCAAGGTTTCAGACATTGAGAAGTGTAACATGGTGAACTCACAGGCGGATGTTCCTTAGAGGGAATAATAGCTGAGACAATATGCTTTATAAAACTATTTGGATGTTTAGCAATAAAGGGTTTTTGTTTGAGCCGTGTTTATGAATCTGTGTGTTGGGGAAAGGCACGGGAGGGGGGGAGTAAACATATATGTTTAGTTTTTTTAATTTGGTGATTATTATTAACCCGGGTACAAGGCTGTGGCTTGATGATATATATTAAGACATTTTAATATTAATTTTCCGTTTTAAAATTGAACTTTAATGCAGCCCGACTCTTCTACCACAGCAGCAGGGGTGTGTGTGTCTGTGGGGGGGGCAGAGATCACCAAATTAGAAGCTGCAGACTGAGGGCATAAATGAAACTGAAACCTGAGAGGAATGTGTGAGAGTAGAAATTCAGACTTGTTCAATATTAATGGCTTTTTTGGTGATGTAGCGTACGCGAGGACATGAGTAATAAGTTCCCGAATGTAAAAGCCGGGCTTGCATTAATTTCTATACATACTTATACATACCATGGGTGGTGGCCGAACAGGAAGTTCACTTTAGGCACATACCTTTATCCAGTGGTTCTGCACACGAGCTCCATGTGTTCTGCATCAAAAATCGGGCACTCTGCCACATTTCTTAATGTTAATGATTGTCTCTCTCATTCTCTTTTTTTCTCACTCTCTCTCCTGGGGACCGTCCCACCTCCACCATGACCTGTGTGCACTCTGAAGGTAAGGGTTTCTGTGAGCTACGTGTCATAATGGGGGGTGGGTTGGTGTATTCGTGAGGAGATACATGCCAAAATGGCCTCTTCTGAACATCTCCAGAGATTGAATGACTTTAGGTATCTAAAAAATTCCTGCTTCAGCTCATGTAGAAAATGTTCATATTAAATAACAGTTTTTCTTTCGGCAGAATTGCTCCACGTAAATAATAATAAAAATAATAATGATAATAATGAACTAACCAGAGACGTTTCTGAATTCCTCCTGACTTTTTGACGTCCTCTGTGACTGTGCCATGATGTATTCAGCTGCATATTTCAGCTTTCTGTGAAGAGCATCGGGAATTTATAAATTAGTGTCAAGCACTGCTGCCTTACCAAGAGGACTCTCATTGGCTGGAGCTGAATGAGTGAGGGAAAAAAACACACAAAGAAACTGCAAACAGCTTTCTTGTGATTGGCAAAGCCTCCGTGTTGTCACATGGTTGTCAGAGTTTTTTCTCTCGTGTCAAAAAAAGACAACAAAATAAATAACAAGACGAGGACTTAATTAAGTGTGTGGGGGAGGGGGGGGTTAAATATTTATTCAGTTTTTACTCCTCCTCCTAATTCATTTTCTGTAACCTTGTGTAAGTATTATTTTTGTTTAATTTGAGCCCTCTTTGTTTCTATTGCTCGTGATTTGGAAAGTCTGTATAAAAGAATGTGTGTTTTGACTGCATATAATGAAAACAAAAGCCTTTACCCACTCGGGAAATGAGGTTCCCATTACTGATTTTCTTTATAACTTCTGCTATTGAGAGGGTGTGCTCTTTTGAAGCTGAGCAGAGAGAAAACGTCTTCCGCTCGAGTTTTTTACCGCATCGTTACGATGATTGGTGCTGCGCTGAAAATGATGTGTGCAACCGCGCTTTCCGCTAGCGACAAACCTATACGCGCAGAAAATTCACGGAGTGCCTCGTTATAGAGAGTGCCAGTAGAATTGAGTGGAGCTTTAGGGGGCGACTTATTACTATAGGGTTCCAACATGTGCAGTCCTGTGAAGGAATGAAAAGGTCCTTTGGCTTGCTCTGCTAGATACAAGATACAATAACTTTGAAACATATTACAGGTGGTGAGTGTGCCTCTCAGTTCCAGCTATTTGAGTCTAATCAGCGCTCTAAGAATCACAAACCCTCGTTTGAAATATTACGCTAAAAATTACAACGGTCGTTTGTGCTCAACAGAGTGCTTACCAGCGGAGGGCTGTGTTAGCGTCAACAGGGTGCTTACCAGCGGAGGGCTGTGTTAGCGTCAACAGAGTGCTTACCAGCAAAGGGCTGTGTTAGCGTCAACAGAGTGCTTACCAGCGGAGGGCTGTGTTAGCGTCAACAGAGTGCTTACCAGCGGAGGGCTGTGTTAGCGTC
>JAOYSI010001551.1:0-16978 GCA_025775065.1 Hiodon alosoides | reverse complement strand
ATATATAAAGTAAATAAGTATGCTGTGTGGGCTTGTGCATCTTTGGGTACAAATAAGGCAGAGCTTAAATATATGCAGCAATAAGCCATCTCATGAGATTCTCTGTAATATTTTCCATAGGATCTCAAACAGCTGTTGTTTTCTTGAAGACTCCCAAACTGACCAGCGTCCGTGGCCTTTAATACAGACCCCCCCCCCCCCCCAAATGAATTTCCCGATAGGGCCAGTCACCAATCAGCGACCAGCTGTGAAATTGCCATTTAAAAGTCGCGGGTCGTTCCTCAGATGGGAAATGGCTTCTCCCCATGCTGAAAATGGATCACCTGCAATGCGTTTACACTTCAAAACACCCAACAACGTGGAGATGGAGCTCAGCTGGGAGTCTTTGTCCACATCCTTGATGTCCATGCATTATATTTGATTTATGTGTGCATGTGTACCGTTGTTGCAACCTTTGCAAGGATTCATTTAACTACAACATTGATCCTCTCAGTAGAACTCAGTAGAATGCACTTTTGTTTTATTTTAATTTGTTTAAATTGTATCGAAAACACAATCAATGCACGTTTCCTGCCCCAAGTATTACCCAGATTTTTTAACTCCTGAACTCACACACACGCACACACAAACACATTGACACAAACACACACACTACTCTAAGTTGATCAACAGCACAACACATTCGGGCAGAATGAAGATGCTGTGGACGTGGATTTCAATAAACAAAGATGCACTACCTGGCAGTTTGTCTTACGTCCTTAATTAAAATACATTCCTCGTTGGGGTTTCCTCATACGCGTTGCGCACTACGCATACTTCTCACAGCATTCTGAAAATGTTTCACCCCCCAAGCCCAGATTAAGCTGACACTCTGGTTTGTACTTTATGGCAAGTAGGGTCGGGAGGTATAGCTACACAATGGAACGTAGCTAGAAGCTCCAGATATTCTCACATCATCTAATTCTCAGTGGTTTCTAAATTTCAATAAGGTTTCAGCTCCCAAATCCAGTGCTTACTGGTCAGGTTACCAATCATTATTCTCGAACCAATAAAACGAATCTCAAAGATTCACAATACGCAGCTTCTGGCTCACCTGCATATGAATCGTTTTTTGACATAAAAAAAGAAACACACAAATAAATAAGAATTCCACTTGCTGTAACAAAAACGGGTTGTTCTTATCTTTGCCATGCAGATAAAGATTAAAGGAGTTGAGATCTGCTCTGTCTGTTCTGGACCTTTTTTTACGCGCCCCGTAGCAGTGGATGCCGGGTGCCAGCTCTGCGTGGATCTCAGACAGACCCCCTGTCTCCCCCGCGGGGCAGGCTTATTAATCACAGTGGCCCGTGGCAGCGGCTAGCCCCGTACCCCTCCATGTTTGTTGTTATTTGTGTCATTCGTCAACATGCAGATACACCGTTCGCACTAATCAATTTAGGGCCATGCTCGGGACACAATCAATAACAAGTCTGCCGGCACGTGTTGTTCTCTCTCTCTCCTGGAATATTGATCGTCTTGTCAAAATGTAGCACTTTTGCAATATTACATTTTTTTTTAATTTATTGTGTCACAGGAAAATATCAGTTGAATATCACATTAGCCACCTTATTCTTATTTATCACTTGATAAATGAAAAGACATCTTTGCCAAAACAACTGCTGGTGAATTATTTACAGGTGAGTGATACACACAGCGTGTTGTCTGGTTCTCCCAACAGTTGGATGTCGATAATCGGAAGGTATCAGCCTAATTGAGCAGCTGTTGCTTTCAACGGGCTGTGGGTGATCTCCGACTTTGTCTCCCTTGATCATTCTGATCTCTCCGGCGGCTCTTTTGGCTGGCATTTGATACAACCTCACTCCCATCCTCCAGATGAGGCAAACTTAGCTTTGTTTCCTTGGGGGAGAGAAAATCGCACATTGCCCAAGTATCAAACACCCCCACCCACCCAACACTCTGTGTGGCCAATAAAATAAAGAGAACAGAAGGCAAGTCTCACTTGTTGACGGCTGTTTCTGCCCTTGTTTAATACGAACGTAAAGTCTGAGCAGCGCCCCCTCAGGCCTGCCGTCATTTGTTCTGAGCCCGTTGAAAAGAGCAGGAGTGCGTTTGCCGTGTTCTTGGCCAGCAATCAGAGAAGGGGAAGCATGCAGAGAGAGAGACACAGAAAGAGAAAGCGAGTGAGAGAGGGAGAAGAGAGAGGGAGAGAGTGTCAGGCCTGAGGGAGGTTTGGTCCCTGAGCCTGGGCCAGCAGTGTGGCTGAGAGATAGCAGGCCTGGGCAGCCCCCTGTTTTGTTTTTTTCTTTACACCACCAGCCAGAGACAGGCAAGAGATGGGAGACGCGAAGCCTAGCAAAAGGCTAGGGCACCCACCTTCACACGTGTGGCAGATGGCACGAGTGAGAACCACGTGCCGTCAGCACCCTGGCTTTCACAGGAAGCTGCCTTGATAAACGATGGCATTGTAGCGATATATTCCCTATTATGTAATTTAGTTGTGAAGCTAATTGTTTCCATACAAACTGTCTAGCTACTTAGGATTTTATTTCATGCTGAAGTTATCCGATGACACATATTTCCATATTTTTATATATTTGCGATTTATGGAAAATGTACACATTGCAATGTGGCACACATTGGGCAAAACACGGGCATTTTTCCACTTTACTTTAAGTCGCGCAAATCAATGGAGATTTGGACCACCTCCAGGCCAGAGGACTGAAGATAAGCCTTGTTAAACTCTAGCCAGGGGGGATCCGGGAAACCAAGTGTGGGTCTTCCGGTCAATTCAGGTTTCCACTTTCCACTCACTGGCACTGGGGATCGGATCACAATCGAATATGCTTGTCAGTCACGCAGAAAATGTACCCTTCATACATTAAGGGCATCATTCTCTTTTATGCTAACCTCATTGAAAAACATATGTGGAGTTTTTGCTGGGTTCCTATATATTTTCTCAGTTACAATGAGCACTACAAAATAAAACTACAGAAGCTTTTCTCTTGTAATTCAACCATTCAGTGTAGAAGCAGATATGTGCATGACATTCAAGTGCTCCTGAATTAATTTTCTCAACAAATTAGTAACAACAACAGGAACATGTCAGACTGTTCACCTGAAGTGAACATGTTTCCCACCCGGAATTTAAAACAGAAAATGGGAACCGGAATTTTGAGTGCAGTTGCTGGGTGGTGCTAGGCTGTTGGTCGAGGCGATATTCATCTGTTTACTGACCGCCATTGCTAATGTGTGAATCACTTTTCTGGAAAGAACAGCCACATCTCGTGAAGTTTTGTTTTTTGTTTTTATGAGACTCAATCTTGTACCTTGTAATGGCTGATTGAATTGGCTCCAGTTTAGAAGTCACAGCTTCCATGCAAGTGTAAAACAACAAATAATATGTATATACCAGCTCCCGGGAAATTCGACAGCAGAACTGGATTAACGAAGCCTGAATCTTCTTATGTAGGGTTGGAATCAAAGGACACAGAATTCTTCCTTAGATATTGGCTGTGGGATTAAACGTTTGGCCCACTCCGTGAACTCAGCACCATAAATCTCTTTGTAATTATCTGCTTTTGTGCTGTCAGATGAAAGCATTTACAGTATTCCTGCATGTTACAGAGAGAAAAGATCTGAATATGGCTGAAAAGCATGACTTGAAAACACACCAAACTTATGCGACGTTTTGCAACGCTTGGTGTCCCCAAAGTGGATTGTGTTGCTGCTCTGGTTTATATGACTGCGCAGGCCGGATGGCTGAGGGATAGCGGGACAGCCGCACACTGCCACACTTGCCGAAAAGTTGATCGCTGCCTCATCGAACCGGGCCTGAACGCAAGCCATCAGGGAATCAGATTGCACTGAGAAAATCTCACCAAACGATGATTGTCATGGCGTACAGAAACTGGTTCGGTATTTTACAGAAAAACTAAAAAAACGTATTTTTAAAAATAAACAAATGAAATTAACAACAAAAAAAATCACTACTACTGAAGATTTTCTCCTGGGTTCACTTCTATTTTCTTACTTGCAAAAGTAAAAAACGTAATTATTTTTATGTTTATTACTGAGCATATTCCACTCTTTCAAAAGGTATATTCATATTCTATGAATGACCAAAGGGATGAATAAATTAAAAACATTTTTGTAAGTTCCCTACTATATTTAACTGACCCATAAATCTGTTTTCCCTCTTAAATACCCTGGTGAAGGCTTCCTTCACACAGGCTGTTAAGTACCACAATCCATGCATAGCACTACATTTCTCCTAACAATGTAATTGGTCCAGTTCCCTAAGCAAGTGGTTCAGTTACCAGCCCTCCACCAGGCCCAGTACAAAGAGAAATCCCAAACCTCGCCGGGACCTGTGGAATAGAGAGGGGTGAAAAAATAAAAATAAACGCCACACCACGCTACTCTCCGCTACACACCGGCTAACAGCAGCACTGAAAGAGGGATCTGCACTTTACTACTGGAGAAAGAAGAAACAAAGACAAGCTAAAGACTAAACTAAGACCACTAAGTCTCAATATGTTTATTTGGGAGGAAAGTCTTGCTTGCATACGCCCCCCCCCCCACCGAGATCTATTAATATTGTTAGTGTTTGAGATTTTGTCGGGCCAAAGAAATACAACTAAGGGTGAATTACTGACTGATTCACTTCCATCAGCACCAATGACTCTGAAATAAGGGTGCCACTCCAATATGGTATCACATCCTGTTACCAAAATTTGAGTGAGCACATCATTGATATCCGATAACGTTGAGTTATTTTGCTTTGATAATATCATAATTTTCTCGTTCAAACTTTCACAAATGGCTTTTTGAAAATGGAAAAAAATGCTTTAAGTCTTGTGTGCCTTAATGACAAAATTCTCGAGCTCCATGAATTTCACGCAAAAATAGCCTGTGGTAAGGATATCCTCGAAGCAGATACAAATACGGCCACAAAGGTCACATTAAAGGCGACGTTTAGGAGCCGTCAAAGAGCTCCTGAATGGTAAAGTGGGAGTAGCCACAAATTAACAATTACCCGACTGCTTTGAGAGGGATCACATCACAGGTGTTCAGTCGGGAACAGTTACAGAGAGGCTCCACGGGGAGAAAGCTCTGCGGAGAAGAAGAGAAAGAGATGAAGAATAATGGCAGCAGAAGTCTTTCTCCATCTTATCTACCTGCGCTCGATGATCTCATCGCAGGGAGACGATAACATGGGTAGGCAACTGATGAGCTTTGGGTTACTGGTATCTTGGGGTCAGTTGTCTTCCCAAGGGATCGGAATGACCCAATTGTTGTCCCCGGTGTGCGACAATAATTCTCTTTGCTCAGTATCAAGACTAGTCCTTCTCCTATGCCTCCAGTGGTGGAACTTGCTACCGTACAGTTTGTGGCCGTCAACATCGCACTGGAACAGGATTAAAGTTCACTGTAGTGCCAAGCCTGCGGAGTGGGTGAACATCAACGTTTACCACTGGCGTATCCCTTACCTTCATGTCAAACGCCAATTTTACCTGGCAACTTCTGCTGAAACTTTTCATCCTGGAATTTGTGCAGTGCAAGGTTGTGTGGCAATTACCCTGTCCTTGGGGAGTGGGTGGGGGAGCCCTACCTCTAAAAAGCACATTCAGCCAATCAAATTTTATCTGATGGAATGCCTTTGGCAATCGTAATGCTGCAGAGAGCTTTACAAAAATCTGGAGGGGATTTACCCATTTTTTCCTTCTGCTTTTTGAGAATGCTGACTTTCTGTAATGTCTGTAGGAAGCACGATCCCTAAGAGAAAGCCAAATTAGAAGTAATAAGAGTCACTTTGGGTATTTAGGCTATGAGAATAAACCATGTGACTGCATAGACAACACAAATTTATGTTATTTGAAGGTGGTAGCTTCAGTAACTCCCTACTGACTTGCATAAAACAGCACTGATACAGTTTCAGCATCCATTAATTGTTGGCATATTTTTAAATTTGTTTAAAATTGGGATAAACAAATATTTTTCTTTCCAATTTGGAATTGCCAATTATGTTGACGCATCTCAGTACCGTCACTACAACCCTGAACCGAACATGGACGGTGGGTGAGGAAGTATGGACGGGTCTCCTCCAATCATAGTGGAATTTGAGCCACTCACATCTTTTCCACACCGCAGGCTACATAAACCACAGGCGAGAGATTCAGGTATATCCCTTGGTTTGTCTTAAAGCATATTAAAAATCACAATAATCCTTGAGTGTGACAAGCTTATAAGCTCTAAATTCAAGCTGAGAAGTTTACTTTTATGCATTCAAGCTTAAATATGTTTATGCCTATATTTCCCTGTGTTCTAATATGTAACCATTATAATGAAACAGTGTTCTATTCATGACTTTCTAGGAATTAGGAAACAATTGGAGCTTAGCACCATCGTTTTCAATGTAATGCAAAAGGCGTCCACTGTAAAAATGGAACATAAATAATATTTTTTATGTTCTAAACTGACTGGTGTGCTCCACCATTCCAAACTGTTACTCAATACAAAACGCATTTTTAGTTTTATTAGTTTCACATCTAGTACAGACTTGCTTCTGGGTGGCAGGTGGAATCAAAAGAATGAAGTTGGTTTACGAGCACAAATGTATGCAAATTCTTTCACACACACACGCACGCACGCACGCACGCACGCACGCACGCGCGCACACACACACACCCTCACCCGGACTCTCCCCATCAGCACCCGTGTCTGGAGATGCCTCCCAGGCCTTGACCCCACTCACGCTATCTTAGCAGCACAGTCAAGCGTTATGCTTGACCTGACTCCCAGGACAGGCCCCACGGGAGCGGCAGGGAGGGGTTTGCAGATCTCCTGACAGAGGCTGGCTTCGGCCATGTAAACACTTTGGCGGTGTTCAGGACGGCAGAAGGTACACTATCCTTTTCTGGCTACTCTCGTCTAGAGAGATTATTAGCTTGACTGCCTGTTCCATGACACACCTCTCTGACACACACACACACACACACACACACACACACACACACACACACACACACACACACACAAAGGTACACACGTCCAGACACTTGCATTGAACACAGGTGTACAACTTCAGCAGGAAAGGATCCTGCATTGTTTATTCCTATAACTCCTTTCAAAACACCTAGCACCCGGCAGGATCCAAAGTGGACATGGGGCAGGCTACTCCTCACACACAAGACATGTGAGCTGTCAGCGTCTCAAACCCCGTAATAAATAAGAAAGCTTGTGGGTGTGAGAGCAAGCCAAGAGGTAGGTGACACATGTTTCGTTTCATTCACCCACGCTTTGTCATACACACACACGCACAAACGGACACACACACACACATGCACAAGCAGACACACACGCATAAACACGCACACATACTAGGGGACAAACCTAATTTTTTGGATGATTGCGTGATGAAAGATCTGGTGTTTTTTCTCATCTCCCCACTGTGGTTAGTGCAAGCGTGATTCAATTAAAGCTTGCCCAAGTTTCAATAAACGTATTACAACAATCACATTTTCCTGACAAAGATTTAGGGACTTGTGTTATAGGATTTGATTATTCCTGGACATTGTGGGTTTTTTGTTGTTTTTGTTGTTTTTCTTTAAGCTGAAGGTATACACTACAGAACAAGTTAAAAGAATGATTCAGTCCCCAGCACTTTGTTGGTGCCATGTAACAAAGCCCCCTTTTAGCAATGGTTCTTGGTTATTTAATGAAATCCACTCACTGGAATAGTCTCGAGATATACTCTGAAGAATAAATATTACATCAGCGATACCTGTATCTACAGCCTGGGAATGAACATAGTAATATGGTAATATAGTAATAATGTAAGAAGCAAACCGCGACAGACCGGCACATTTTTTAATGCACAGCCAGTGAATTTCAAGGGAACAGCCTAGGAGCTGGCTGCCTGACTCACCATCACAGGTGCGGTGAACCAACCTGACAGTGACCGTGGCAGAGCCGCGGTGGAAGGATTCCTCAGATGCTTACGTAGATTACAGCTTTATGAGGCGTGGTCCTGCAACTTCACTTCAAAGCATATGAGAAACATGGGCAGGTATGTAAAATAATGTTCTTGCCAAGGGGAGACACACCCTTTAATTGGCAGATTTCCTTTGATTGAGGATGGAATTTAAGCAGCAGTTATCATTACTTGTTATAAGTAAGTCTGGAGGGCACTGTTGGGGTTACAAGACTCCAATGGTATGAGCTGAATGGTCAAGTACATCACGGTCATGTGATTAAAATGGTAGTGACTAAAAGTCAAAATATAGATCTCCACTGCTTTGGAGTTCAACACACATGCAACATGAGTATCATGGAAACGGGATGCAGAGCATGAGGAGGTAACTGGCCGATTGCTATCCCTGACACTGCGCTGAACCGAGCTGGTGTGTCAAGTTCATTGCAGAACATGCTAAGCACCGCAAACCAGAATCAATTATGTCAAACTAACTAACAGTAAATGGTTGCCAGTTTTGCCTGGTGGCTTTAGGAAGTTCTTTCCCACCTCCTGATATTGGCTGGAAGTTTCAGGTTCACGGCACGCGTTGCTCTTCCCCCGCCTGTGAGCTTAGAGCTACGCTAATTCCATTTGATTCATACAAACATACACACACATACATGTACTCGCATGCACACACTCACTCACTAAATCACACACACACACACTGATACACTGTAAATGACAAGCTTGATGCTGAAATAATTGTTAACAGAAATACCCACACTCATCACCCCAGTGGAATTTGTGTAACATCTGTATATATTCCCTGCAATTTGCTCGAAAATTCATATCCAGCATGCCCAAAAAATTAGCCCAGCCTGCATGTAAACTGAATGACTAATACCTATTTATTTGGGCTGCAATTCAGCCTCAAGGTGGACATGGTCTTTTCCAGCTCAGAGAAAGAGCTAGGAAGTGTTTTATTTTTCCTTTTTTTGCCTGGGAGGGAATAGCTGCGTTTGAGGCTGCAGCAGGTTGCTGTTGTGTACACAATCCAGTGAACACAATGTGCAGTGTAGCACAACTTTTATTTCCCTTGAAACAGACCCAGAGAGTGGGGCCCAAGGTCAGGTGCCCAGAATTTCACCCAGAGGGGGTGGCCTCTTTGAGGAACAGATACAGGGAGGCGTGCCAGTGTGTGTGTGTGTGTGTGTGTGTGGGAGTAGGGGGGCGGGGGGTTCCGCCCCATGCACCGGCTTGCTCACGGACCAGCCGGGAAAGTACTGATCAACTCAGTCACTGCCCCAGAGGGCCTTTGGGACACCCCTCTGAATCTGGCAGTCAGTCTCAGCCTGGCTGGCCCTTTCTTGGTGTGTTCGGTGTCTACGCAAAGTGTCTAAATGCATGCATGCATGCATGTGTGTGTGTGTGTGTGTGTGTGTGTGTGTGTGTATGTGTGCATCTGTGTGAGAGAGTGTCCATGTCACAAAAAAAAATCGAGTGATCAACAGAGGCAACCTTCACAGTTGTGCACACTCTTTTCAGTGAACAGGCAAGCTCAGAGGCTTCTGACCTCTCCACTTTTACAACCTCCTGTCTGGCTACTAAGGTTGCCTGCCTGCATTAATTACCTCCAGCATTCCCAGGACACCATCCTTTCAGACCCACCTTTAGGGTACACCATGCAGACACAGGTCCGACCAGGGTTCAAACCAATTAACAAACAGCTTTCCTGAAATTTTTATTACCAGGGACATGCTTTTACTTTAGAGTTGAGTGATAAATATTTGTTTATAACATCAGCTATCTCAGCAATTAAGCAGACTAAACCATTTCATGAATTAAAATAACAATAACAGAACCTTTGAAGTTTTACATATTTGAAAAATAAGCATAAAATTAATAAACTTAATAAAATTAAGCATAAATGAAAAAATGTACAGTGATTTTATTTTTCTGAATAATTAAAAATAAAATAACACAATACTGTACGAGCATCCCCAGATATTACCGTATCGTATAATTCAGCTTGCTCTCAGAAAGAAATTTGGACATTTGCCCTTTCCCACCTCTTAGTTTTTATTCAAAACTGTCTCCAGTATGATTTATTTCTTATTTAACTTTAATTTTATCATTTATATCTCTTTTTTTTCAACCTTAGGCTATTTGAGATGAAAAGGAACAGTTGTCTATTAATGTCTTACTGAGTGTTTCATTTTTCATGTTCACGAAGCCAGTAGTTTTCCTTTATTCACAAAAGTCTGTCTTGTCTGTGATGGTGATACCCTCGTTTGATTTGTATGGGGATAGTACTTTAGGTATGCAAAATCTGAAGGAAGAAAATTGGAAGGGAACTGTCCTGTCAAGCGTCAGAGAAATTCACCTTTTATTGACAGGTATACATGTGATTTACTAATCCCCACCTGCTTGTCAGACGGTTTACCTGCGCCACAAATGGAAACATGTAGGTGAGTCATTCCCTTTCATCTGTGGGGTGAAAGGATTAGAGGCTCATTAGTGCAGTGTGGTTACCTGGAAGTTTAAACTTCTCAAAGGGTAAGACCTTGATCAAATGTCTTTGGAGGATAGAAAAGGATGAATTCCATTTGACAATAATAAGATCAAAAGATTTAGGTGTTAAAGATTTACAATTGTCAGCATTGTTTTTGATTAAGCTTAGATGCACACAAGGTGGTTTGAACGTTCAGTCTAGGACTGCAACCTAGGACTTTGCCTGATGTCCAGATGTAGACCCAGGCAAACAATGCAATAATTCATAATTCATAGTCCATAATTCACGGATACTCATGACACATGACTCCTGCAGACCGTGGTGGAGACCGGAAATCAGGAGTGTGCTCTGGGGCAGTCCCATCAACGGCAGCACAGCAACCCAGAATCAAATCTGTACTGCAATCGTTCACTGAAAGATTCGGCCATTGTTTTGTTTTTTTCCCAGTCTTCCATTTGTTCATTTTTTCAGTGTTATGTCTGACTGAAGTTCCACTGGAAGCATAAAGTAAACTAAAACAAGTGTTTGCGTATTTTGTTTTTTCAATTCAGTGCTATTAAGATGATCATATCCTGAGCAGCGGGCCAGTATGAGCAAATGTTCCACTAGCAGAGGAGCTACACGTTTTTCTAATTAAAACACACCCTCGCTAAGTGCTCATGTGTTTCATATTATGGATTTTAGTAAATGCAGATGATTTTAATAAGTCATTTCATCAAATAAATTCTGCCGTTTTAACGAACCACATCAGGACTTTGTTATTAGAAAGTGAACTGAATCTTTGAACGAAAGTCTGGCCAACAGCGGTTCATGCAAACACTAGGAAGGAAATGTGGAGGACATAATAAGGACAAAATGAACTTTTCTAGTTTCTGCATGCACATGTTAAAGCCACAGCACACACATTCTCTACTTCGGTCCTGTTCATTCATATCTGCCCATAAAAGGTTCTCTACATTCAGACTCAAAACATGTACAACGAAGAAATGGAACCGATTCAATAAATAAATGAAACAGACTCTGAGGAGATGAGAAGATAAAATTGTGTTGTGGAGAAGGGGCTGGCTTTTACTTTACACAGGCGAGAGTAAAGATAGCTCTTGAATCAGATCCTCTATAAGCCCCACACCCAGGGCTGCATTGACCACTGAGCATTTTATTTTTGTTTTGTTTTCTTCATATTTTAGCCCATTGGATTTTTTTGGTCGATGTGGTTTGTGGTGATAGACAATATTATTGACTGACAATTGCTCTATTGCTTGGTTCTAGGTCATTTCTTTCTTTCTCGCGTGAAGGTCCTGAGTGTGAAGTGATATAATAAGAGCAGAAAGGAAAAGGAGGGTGAATGAACATCCATCAGCACACTGTTAGGGGCAACATGGTTTATTGTGTGTAGATAAGGTATATTTTGGCTCTGACTAAACAGACAACCTGGCTTCGCCCTATCCTGAAAATGACTAAGTCCTGTGTTTATGGAAAATTCCCTCAGGGTTAAAATAGTGGAACGCGAGCCAACAGTTGCAAGTATATAATTAGCCGTAGGTAGGTATGGTTGACTGCATTTCAGCCCTCTCCTGGTGATATACTTTTGCCAGTGCTGCACTGTGCAGGTGGCTGATGGGACTTGTGGTCTCCAGCGGGTAGGACATTCTTGATTGGGTAACATTGACTATTAGGATACTTTTAAAGGTAATCTAAACGGGCAGGTTCTATAAGATTGGTTGTTAGGATTACAATGCAGACTGTAAACACAGACTCGTCATTAACAGAACACACAAACATTGAGACATGAAACAAATCAAAATCCAGTTAGCTCCTGATACTCATTGCACAGGTAAGGTCCTGAAATCCCGCCATCAACCCAGTTAATGACCATGAATAATGCCAAATGCTATCTCCCTTTGTCTTGTCTTTTACACAGCCTAATCGGGCCTGACAGCTAGCACTGCTCTTTTATCAACTCTACGTCACTTGTAATCAACGGCAGTGTAGTCAGGCGGGAGGGTCGGCTTGTGTGAACTCGTGCTGCTGCCTGCCCCGGACGCTGTGTTGCTCCAGCCTGAGCCTGCGCTGGGGGTTCAGGGCCCCGCATAATGAAATAATGCCTCTCGCGCGCTCAATGTGGGTCAGGCAACACTGTAAAGGTTTATTGATTTTTCTTTTTTTAAGCGTCTGTGCCCCAGTCAGAAATCACGCTAAATGTCTTCATGGGCCTGGCATTTTAGTCACTTCCCATCCTGTCTGGCCCCTCAAACAACTTGGGGAAGGCTAGCCAAAAGCTGCTCTTGAACCCGGACGGGGTGCGAAATCCCGGGGGGAACGAGGACGAGGGCGGGGGTGGGGATTGCACGACCTCTTCTTTGAAGGAATGTAGAGTTCTCCATATATTTGTCTGCTGTAAGTCTGCAGTCGAGTGGAAGGGCGCTTGTATGAAAGTGTGTTCACTCAATGGCTATCTGGAGTCTGACGGCCCTCACGGCACCACTACAGTGACAGTCCCACACCATTCAACAACATTAAACCAGTGATACCCAACTTTAAAGTATATTCCAGGAGGAATTATTTGGGTCCCAACTTGAAAAATAACACTTTCTTTGTCATCGGCCATCTGTCTATGACACTACTAGTACTATAAACTCAACTTGTCTTTTTATGGAGGAACCTGGTTAATCTTGATGTGTGCATGATACCATTTATTTTACTTTTTATAACCTTATACAATGGGCAACATTTCACACAAAAACAGGAAAGAAGTCAGGATCCTTTAACATTATTAACATCATACAACAGCTAAAAAAATGCAGTTGCCATTCCTAACATATTTACCCAAAGCCTTCCTCTGCTGAAATCAGCATTACCCTTCCTGTATAATATTAACAACCATCAATAAACTATTTCTTAAACTGCCTTAAAAACCTCCCATTCTATTTCTTCTGCAACTTTCCCATAAAATAGAAAAAAATAAAGAAACACAGATCTTTTTAGACTGCATTGGTTGCACACTCAAATCCAAGCTTGTAATCTTAAAAATGGGATTATTTTGAATACAGCCGTAAATATAAAATAACTTAATTGACAGTGCCCACTTTTTATCAGTATGTTATATTCAACATAGCAAGTGCCAAGAGTTTCTAACGACTGGCTGGCATCACTTTCCAGCATTCGGATGTTTTGCCCGCATCAGTTCCAACATGCTCTGCACAGTTTCATTAACTTCCATTCTTTATCGTGTACACTGTAGGGTTCACTCAATTATAGTCATTTACAGAGGCAAGTAATTTAATTAAACTCACTTACCTGTGAGGTGGACATCTGCATATTAATTTGGAAGCCTTTCTATTTTTATATGGAAGTAATCAGAGTTGGCTGCTATTATATAATACGACCACGAGGCAAAATTCAGATGCAAGAAACTGACCTCATGAGAAAGAAGAACGGTTTTAAAGTGCAGAGAAATTTCATCATGCCAGAAGAGAAAGCAAAACATGCTACATATGATGCAAAATATCGCCACTGACAACACCCTGCAAATTAATTCTCGCAGGCATTTCATTACAAACAAGAACCCCAAATTGTTTGCATTGTAATGAAAGCGGACAACGATGTTCATTGCTTGATTTTGGAATTTCAGGGCATTTCTTTTTAGAGTGTGTGTTGTTTGAAATGCACTGGTAATTTATTACCTGTGTTATAAGGGCTCTCTTTATTTTTATATGCCCTCCAGTGGAGGAGGATGTGGTTTGTATTATCAGACTATAAGAGCGTTCTGAAGACTTTCCAGAGAGATGGGATTAAAGTGGTGCTGCCGGTATTCTCTCTTAACTGGTTCTGTGACAAGTTCTTTTTTCTGAGCCCGGCCTAATTCTTTAATCACCTGTATTAATGAAAGTGAGAAACAGTAGGCACGCAGGGATGTAAGAGGCTTTGTGGAAACCCAACTCCACACACTGCCCCTCCCACTCCCACCCCCCCGTCCAATACCAGACAAAGACAGACCGAATTTTTTTTTTCTCTACAGGTTTCTGTAACCTCTCCAGCCCTTGTCCCTACTTGCTCTTTGTTTATTGTGTCAACTTCCAGCAACCTGGGCGGAGTCTGGGCGTGATGCATCCAGGAGGGGTGGGTGACGTCACAATGTGCCTCCTTGGAGGCCAGCAACGAATCCCGGTCCAGCCTGTCCTTCCCTCCTTTAGCTGTGAACAGATGGCAGGCTAATCAAACACTGCAGAAGCCCAGCACATTCCCGAACTGCACCTGTCCCTCACCGTCGTTCCCTGGTATTTATAGCAATCATTAATTCCTTATGTATCAAACGTGCATCTAAAATTTCTCTCCAGGCAGCACACACATTCTGCATTTCGTTCTCATCTCATTTTTATCACAGTTTGACGATTTGTCACTCCCTCCTTTTCTAATTTTAAGGACTGGAATCCAGGTCTTCCCATGAAGAGACTATTGTGCCCTGAATCTGAATTGCATTCATAACATTTAATGCTAGCAGATTTCACATTACAGGTGCACTTGGCATTTTAGCCAGGCTGCACTTGTGTTTAAATTTAAATGGCTCACTCAGATGAATTCTGTGAGCTGAACTAATATACTAGACTATGTGTGATAGAGTGATAGAGTGAAGAGTCACGAGCAAGACTGTAATGCAAGCTTGCCATGCTGACTCGTGGAGCAACTAATGAAAAATTTGTTTTGTTTATTAAAATGGATTCCGAGGTAAATTCTTCACTTGCTATTTCTTTTTTTTTTCTGTATACAAGCTGTGAAAACAGGGTGGTTCCTTCTGCCACAGCAGATGATCATCATGAGCCATGATTTCATGTTATGAAAGCAGATAGCTATACGTTGGTTAAAGTCTCACCGTTAATTAATCTGCAATATGTTCAAACAACTTTCTATATAAACATATTAACACTTGCATATCTCCTCTGCCATGTCTCACAACAGCTTTGCTTGAACGAATGTTGTTGGTCCAGTCCACAGTGCTGCATGTCTCTGTGCGCAAACATTTTTCTTTTTAAGATTTTCTTTAGATTTTAATATCTTATGTATTAAATAAATAAAAAAAGATGTTAGGCTTTTGCAACTTTTGGGGAGACACAACTGCAGGTTGAGCTGTAGCCAGATGGCTTGGCGAAGGTTGCTACTGCAGGCCAAGGCATCTTGTTAACTTGCGTTTGGCTTATTCAGTATAATGACATCGCATTACATTTATTTGTGGTGCATATGTCGGGAAAGCCATGGTGGGCAATACGACAATTTAATCCATCTCCACAAAACAGTACCCAACACATGTATAACCGATAATCTATTTTCATGAGCCGTTGAGTTCCGAGATACATTGCATGAGGTATGCATTGGACAGTTTAACTCAGTGATGCTTTTAAATCATGTTGTGGGTAACAGAGGTAAACAGATGCGTAACACCGGCGAAAGTCCTTTGCTCGGGGATTGGAATGTCTTCCAGTTCCACTTAGCACTGCTTAGCACTGGTTCGCACGGCTCCTACGACCCGTTTGAGCATTGTTGGAGCATTGTTGTTGTTTAATTTCTGTAGTCAAATTCGGATTAAGTTCCGTTAACGGGATTGTCTGTCATTGACACTCTTTCCTTCGCTGAGGAGAAATGTGAATTTCCCCCTTTTGTCATGCAGCTTCCAGCCCATGTTCTCAAATGTTTCAAGAAGAGCAAAAAGGTGCACAGCCATGATTTTGAGCTCTAGAGACGGAAGAATGTATTTCCCACCGATCTGGCAGGTCACCTCATTGTTCTTGTGTATGCATAAACACAGGGCTGTGATCATAGAGGCCATGCTCGAGCTGCTCTCTGACAGAAAACCGTTGAGCCTTAAGAATGAACTAATATGGTTTATACCAGCAGTGGCGGATGTATACCATATCAACATTTTTCCAAAGTCCTGTTATCGTCAAGAAAATTCCAGCCCATTACTCATCACACCATTCACTCTAGTTGTCATCTTCCATAATTGGCAAAGCAATAGCCAGTTATTATACCCATTTGTCCAACTCAACAACACCATACAGCAGGATTACCAATAGAGTGCCACAGTATTTCATTGAGATAATTAAGTAAGTAAGTTTGAATATATTTTAGATTCTGTATAGACCATATTAGAAATCACTCATCTTGTATATTACAAATTATTCTGTAATTATCTTTAATAAGCTTGGCTTTAAACATTATTAACATTATTTTTTATGCTACTATGAATTCATAAGATGCATCAAGTGGTGGAGTTGCATTGTATTAGTACTGCATGTGGGGTTAGCTTGCTGCATATAAAACCATTGGCAAATTATCAAGAAATCAAGAAATATAGGCAAGATAATGGATGACGTCACTGCACCTGAATCCCGCTGCATGAGTCAGTATTAGGTTAGTTCAGCTAGAAAGAGACATGGTTTCCTTCATTACATATCCCACAATGATGGGCAGGAAGACACTGTTGATGAAAAAGTAGTTCCTTGCATTGAAACTTT
>JAOYSI010001550.1:0-16979 GCA_025775065.1 Hiodon alosoides | reverse complement strand
CACCCCCCCCCCCCCCCCCCCCCCCCCCCCCCCCCCCCCCCCCCCCCCCCCCCGCGCCCCCCCGCGCCCCCGCCCCCCCCCCCCCCCCCCGAGTCAGAGGCACACATGTAAGGTGGTCACACTGGCACGTCCTCCAGTCACTGGACTGCCCTGCGAGATAATTATAGATCGGCGAAGCTTTCACTGGCTGGCCATACCGAGGACCGGGATTCCATTTCAGTAGAAATCTAAGCACGCGGCCCGCCCGCCCGCAACTCTGAGGGACGAGCGGAGATCCTTTTAAGGAGAAGCTGGGGATTGATTCTTTGAACGCCACATAGCAGCACCAAAACAAACACCCCCAAAGACCACTCTACTGAACTTCCTAAAACTAGACTCAATTTAAAGAGCTGGGTCTTTTGTCGCCGCACAAGATGACATCCAGTCAAGTACTGCGGTGGGATATAGTCTTGCACTGCCCCACAAAGCTAAAACAGCCACCAGAGTGCATCAAAAGTATACATCCCGTAATCCTGCCCGCAAATACAAGGTAGCAGCTTAACATCCTTAAACAAAAACCGTTTTTTACACCCACTCCCCAATCCCCATCTACATAAGACAAATTCATTAGTTTTTTGTTTTTTTTAAACATATTTGAGGAGTTGGGGGGGCTCAAAACATTTATACAACACCAACATGTAAACGAGGCACTTACAACACTTGAGGAAAACTCACATCTGTGCACACTTTTTTTTAAACCCTTTTTCCCCCACTTTTGATATTTTTTTTTTAAATATATATATATATATATATATACACACACACTTAGCAGTAAACAAGGGAGCAACCCCAAGATGCCCCAATGCACATTTTTTTTCATTTTCAAAACAGACAAATTAAGGAGAGGGAGGGGTTGGGATAGCCATTACTAATTATTCTTAAATCAGGACTTAAATTGACACTCAGATTAGGGAAAAACCTGAGAGACAAGTGCAAGAAACGGGGACAAAAATTCAAAACACTAAAAAAAAAAACGGGTAATTGTAGGCCCAGTATGTGTCACCACTGTAGGAATGAGAGTTGGGGAATGGGGTGAGGGGGGTTCAAAACAAAAATGCTTGCCTGATTCAAATACATCCTTTACTCCTACAACAGGAAAACACCAGATATTCAACATTTAGGCCTTTATTAAATCAGTGTCCTGGTTTCTGTCTCAGCTGCAGGGCAGCCATGTCGGTATTGACTGGTTGCACGAGGCCACGTAGTAGTTGCTAAAGTTGGGGTCTCTGACGTAGGGGGCTGGCTGGTAGTAGCAGGTGACGCTGGAAGCGTCCGGTATGGCATTCTGCTCGGCCAGCACCCTGAAGGCGGTGAGGGAGATGAGGTTCAGGGTCTGCCGCCTCTCGTGTCCCATAAGGCACACCGTACTCTCATTCACCACGCGGCGCAGGATCATGAGATAGTCGTACTTGCTCTTCTCCTCGCCGATGAAGTGGCTCTGTAGGTAAGACTCTAGCTTCCTCTGCTGCTCCCCGATGTCAGGGAAGTCGATGAAGAAGCGGGAGCACATGTAGCGCTCCAGGGCCCGGAACTCCTCCTGGTCCGTGGGCCGGAATTCCCTCACCAGGAGGTTGCAGTACTTTAGCAGGCCGCCTCCGCGGATCTCCTCGGGCCGCTTGGTGGCGATGAGTTTGTTCTTGAGGTGCTCCAGGGCCACGGCGAAGTCGCCGTACACGCTCTCCCCGATCACAGTGGGGTGGAAGTGCCGGGACATGGGGTTCTCGGAGAAGTCGTAGTAGGAAAGCACCGAGTCCAGGACGATCTGGAAAGAGTCCACGCTGAACTCAAACTGCCGGCGGATGGAATCCACAAACTTCAGCTCCACATTGCGGCCGTCCTTGTTGGACAGGGAGATCAGGCTCCACCGGTCAACGTCGGTGTAGACCTTCACAAGTTTCTGCACGTACGCCTCTTTCAGGGTCATGGGGGAGATCTTATCTCTGTTCACCCCATGAGGCAGGAATTCCAATACGGTGCTCAGCACCACATCTTTGATGAGCTGAAAGTCAGACTCCTTGGGAAGGTCCACCCTGAAAATGACATCCAGGTCTTTGTAGCTCCAGCCATTGTCCTGCACCAGGACATGGCTGGCAGCAGAGCCATTCAAACGGATGTCTTTGACTTTTATTCCTCTCTGCTCTAGGCGGTTTCGGACCATCTGCACAATATCCTTCAGACGCACCTCTAGGGTAGGAAAGTTTCCCCGCCCGTGAACGGGCACAGGCTGTTTAAGGACCTCATTCAGTCGGTACACCTGATCCCAGTTCAGCATGCTGCATGACTCACTACTACTTATAGCTTCTGCCATGTTCCGTGTCTTTCTATAAATCTAAAAGGAAAGAAACATTCGTGTAATTAAAATTAGACCGAGAACAGCAGCTAAGGAAAACAAATACATTTTCAGGTTGAAAATAAATACAATGACATCACGATGACATCGGAATGCACATGCGTCTATTTTTGTTCCAATAAAAAAAAAAAACATTCGGACAAACGTCACCCAGTTCGAAGCACAATGCAAAAGTAAATTAGTTTTGCCATGCACATTTAGACCCCGTGACAAAGATTGAATGTCGTGCGGCCAGGTTTTCACAAGTTCGTTTTCACCTTTCAGGACGCTTCGTAACAAAATGCAATGCCTGGCTGTGTCACCAGAAGACGAAATTGGTTTTTAAATCACGCCTTCATAATACGAGGAAGAGGAAACACCTCCACGTTTAAATTATATCCACTTGAACGTTAGTCAAATATAGAATGCCCACATTGGACAATCTAAAATATTTTCATTAAAAAAAAGTGTGGGAGAAAACCTTAAATTAATAATACAACTAAGTAAAACTCCATTTAATATCTGGGCAAAAAAAAAGAAACACCCAATTACTAGACAAACAGCCAACGAACAATAGATTAATTTTAAAAGTATTGATTATAATGCTTATTTAACAATAATAATAATTAAAGCCTTACCATACCTGACAGTTAAATACAATTTCACGGGCAGTTAGAAAACTAGCCAGATCGGTTAACATCCAGTGGTTTGTAAACGTCCTAGCAATTTAACGTTACACAACTCACAACCAAATTCACTAAATGTAGCTGGCTGCTGCCTCAAATTTCGGTTCACAAAATGGTGCGCACTTAAAAGCATCGAGGAAAACTACGTTTTTTCCCCCCAAACAGCATAAGTTTCAACGTAAAAGTTCAGTAAAAACTAGCCATTGAAGTTAAGCTTAGATATCATAGTTACCCAAAAAGTTAGCATCGGAAGCACAACTGTTAAACAACGTAATCTGAAAAGTATACCTACTATTCAAGTTGAATCCGGTGAACGCATTCAAAGCCAACAATTTAAAAGAGGCAAATAAGTGAACAAACACTCAAGACCTTACTTCCAGCATACGACACGACTACAGTGCAGTAACCAACAACGAACTGAACGTGTCTTTATATGCCGAATCACCACGGTGTGAATCGAAAATATCCACAGCCTTCCATATTGACGCACTATTTAGCGTTTCGATCAGCTAAAATGAATTATTTAAAGGCACATTAACAGTTTTTATAATATACCTTTCGTGGTTTTTAAATTAATCCGTAATTTACATAAAGAAAGGAGGGTCAAGCATTGACGTAATTAGGTTTTAAAATGCATTTTCCATTTTAATAAATATTAATGCGCTAAACATTACTTTTCATTGGTCAACAGGGGTTTTGTGTTGCTAAGTAACCTGAAGCGTTTGCTATATTCAAACGCTGTATCTTTTGGTGCATGCTCCGTTCGTATTCCCCTCGCATGGAAGTCGCATAATTTCAAACATGTTTGTTTTCAGAAAATGGAGAGTAAAATACTTGACAAGCATCATAATAACAGGGTTGTTGAAAAACGCCTAAATAGTTGCTATGTCCTTTTAAAAATTATTTCCCAGCTTGCTTGACAGAACAGCTGTCTTATGCGTAACTCCATAAGTTGTTTTCTACAGACTTTATTTTTTAAAACAATTTTCAATGGCTTTAAAATGGCTTCCCAATCTATTCAATCATTAATTATATTAATTAATAATTTGTTACCCAAATTAACCGTAATTTATTTTTGTGGTCGTACAGATTCAGTTCATTTCGTTATTCTCACGATGTTCTTTTGCTGTTCAAGATTTTAGAGCCATCAAAATTATGTTCTCGAATTTTCTTACTATGATATTGTGATTACTTGTGTTGTTTACGATTGACGTAAGTAAATTTAGTATGTCTCGTTACAAAGGGGGGTCGCCCCCTGGTGTCCCCATGTTACAAAAAAACGCTGCAAAAGTTCCCTCTTGGATGCCCTTATGGTAGATAAAACGCTGCAAAAGTTCCCTCTTGGGTGCCCTTATGGTAGATAAAACCTGATAAAGTGCCCTCGACGGTTGCCCAGTGTGCCATTTTTCCAGTGGAAAAATTGCGATGCAGTATCCTCTAGGGTAAATGTGGTAAAGTGCCCTCCAAGGTACCCCTACGTGCAAAAAAGAAATAAAATAATTTTACGCCCCCGCCTCTCAGACAGCCACTGACCATCACCACTATGTCCAAGAAGATTCCTAATGTATTTAGGTTGCTAGTGTATGTAGTCCATATCCAGTATGTTCACCAGCCTTAGGCCGCTCTTTTAAATTAGGCATTTACCATTTAACAATGCATCCGCGGTCTACCATAGCCGGCCTGTCACTCGGTGACATCCGTGCTCTTGTGTTACTGCGTTGGGGCCTCATATTAACTAAAATAGTTTTACCATTAGTTGCTGGTCCTGCACCTACTTACAATAAGGCATTCAGTGTACGTTTTGGCCTATTAATTGTGTTGTCGCATCTGAGACCTATTTGCCAGTGCAATTAAAATCTCACCGTTAGAAGTACTGAAAAATGGCGTATTTTTAAAGATCGCTCTCCACCACAGAATATTACAAGGAGAGCTTTGGTGCAAGAAGTTAAAATACAGAAGAACCAGTTTATATTGGATGGAATTTAGGATGTGCTGCAAAAGCTTAGAGGACCCGTTTAATCCATGAGTGTTCGTGTTGCGGTGCATGTTGGACAATTACGTCACTCAGTGGCGTCTATGACAAGTATGGTCGGTTCCTTCGGTCGGGGTTTTCGGGTTTTAGCTCAACAAACTAATCGTTTTTCTTGTCGGAGGTTGTGCCTTTGTAAGCGGCTGTGAAAAAAGCCAGGTTAGATTCGCAGTCATGGTTTCCTGTGTGCCGAAGCACATTGATTATTATAATTCAGACCGGCATCTTGGGTATGTAGAGGAGAGTGTAAAAAAAGTTTTTATTTAAAACACTACTCACAGTTGGCTGTTGTGTACGATTATCTCCACTAACCGTGGACACATATTTAAGCAAGTCTGAGCAAAAAAACAAGTCTTCTTGCATTCAGACGTGTGGCACATTTAACACAGGCAATCCGTGACAGCCCTTGCTTGGTTAACAGAGGAGTTGAAAATTCTTCTGACAGCCACCCGAGTACAATTACACCTTCAGGTAGTTTTCGACGTCTACGTTTTATAGATATGAGATGGGGTGGGGGGGGGAGAGAGATATTGGACATCATATTGTATAAAAAGTTAAAATGAGCTCGATGTTTTTGGACTTTTCGTTCTTTTTGAACAATCAGATAGACCTCTGCGACGGTAGAAGGATCTGGAAGATGGACAGTGTCTCCACCATTCCCCCACCCCACTATCTGGCTGTTGACTATACTCCTCTCTGTGTGCTGTTGGCTGCCACCTCACTGTAGATGAGTAGCTGGAAGTTCGCAGAATGTGCCGTTTGCTGAATCTCTTTTGTGACCTGCAACTGTCCACCTTGACCGGTCCAACAAGTGGAAAACAGCCATGGGTGTCAGCCAAGGTGTACTGGGAACATCCGGTCTAGAGCAAACACCGAACAAAGGGCGACACAGGATTTCCCACAAGGTGAATAGGTAGTGTCTTTTGGATTAAGTTCCTGGTATACGCCACTCCGTCTTGCGCAGATCAACTGTGTGATTTTCAAAGAGACGGAAAACGGGTTGTTGTGTGTTCACTCTAAAAACCACACAAAGTTTCCATCCGATATTAAAATAACCCCTGATCCGCTGACTTAGCCAAACATAACCAGACCTAAAACATTGAACACAGACGTAATTCATCGCAGTTCACTTTTAATAACATCTTTATTGAATCGAGTTCTTTATTTTAAACATATTTACAACTATCTTTTTTTGTTCAGTAAAAATACAAATACGGGACACTATTTCAAAATCCGCCTGGTGACAAACGAAGCCAGGTTAGACTGGAGGTCCCCAGGAGAGGAAGCAGATGATGATGTCATATTGAATACAAATGAACCCCCCCAAAAAAGAAGATAAGAAAAAAAAAAAACCTGTACAAAACGGACAGCAAACACTAGCGAATTACCAATATTCCCACTAGTGGAGTGGGATGGAGAAAGACGGTTTCAGACGCTGCCTTCGTGACATTGCACTAAAGAAGCTGTCTGACAGCGGGCCATCGCGAGCCAGGTTGGGTGGCCAGCGAATCACATCTTTAGGGCATTCCTGCACTGGTCACCCGGTGTGAATTCAGTCTGCCTGAAAGCGCTCTCTGTACACCACACAGACCATTATTCAAGTAAACTTCCAAAGGCAAAAACTTGAGGAAAAAAAAATAAAAAATTTCAAAACATTCTATCCTCTTTTCTACAAGTATGGGAGCGTTCTGGTACAATGAAATAAGCAAATAAAAAAAAATTATAATTTGGACACCTTTTCTGTCTCAGTAATTGGCTCTTCCTCCCGGAACTGTCTGAACTTGAGAGAACATATAGCCATTTCTCTCCTTCCTAGTTCACACCTAGATGCAATAAAGCCTGGCCTGACCGAGTACTGACACCAGAAACAAGCTCCATTCATTTCTGGACCATAATGTTGAGCGGTGATAACCCCTTTTATAATGTCCTTCAACTGAGACAGCACCTAGGTCAGTCTACTCAGAGGCTGAAATCGACAGAAACGGAAACCAGACAAACATTTGGGGAATTTGAGAGAGAAAGAGAAAGGGAGTTTGGATTTTTAAGCACTCACCTACCATATGGCTCCCTACGCAACCGGTTTATAAATGTCTGTTCTAACAGGGGTTCGAGTAAAAAGCCCCTAGGCCTGCGAGTCAACTTCTCTGGTTAAGGAAAGGATCCGTCCCTGATGGCTGATGGTTCAAACCTACCATCACAGCACTTGCTGCCACTGGCAGGAAACTGTGCCACAGACCCAATAAAGGAAGATTAAGTAACACTGGAGATCCCCGTTGGCGTCCCTCTGCAGAGAACAGATAGATGGGGAGACCAAGACGCCGGGACTGTTGATGCACGTTCGAAACTCACAGTAGCTATCCTCACCCGCTGACGGATGAGTCCACCTCATGGCCTTCCAGGAGGAACGTTCTGTCGATTCACCTTCAGTTCCAACAACACTTATTTAGTTATGACCAGTCTCGGTTCACGTCCCTGGACGATTTGAACAGTCTTTCATTCGTCCAATGAAGGGAAGTGGTTGAATTTAACCACAATCAACATCAACACCAACACAAGCAACCCACCAGAAGTCCAAGACTATTAACCGAGGAGGTGTGAAACCACTGTGTATTACTTCCGTCCTGGACTGAAGAGCGGAACTTTCTATTGGTGGAAAGTGGAGATGGACTGAAGAGCGGCACATTCTATTGGTGGAACGTGGAGGTGGAGCCCAGGCAGTCAGAGATGGCTCAGTGGTGCAGTTGTCCAAGAGAGCTGTGTTCAGGGCAGCAGGAAATGACATCATGTAGAATTGGGAGGGGAAAAAACAGCTAACCCTCACAAATTCAGTATGTGTGTTCACTCCGCAGACGCCCCACCCCCTCTCGAATCATAAGGCTACTGCTGTATATTTCCAGGTAGTTTTCAGAATGGCCGATTCCCCAGTAATTACTAAACCAATCAGAACAAGGGCACAAAGACATGAGACTGGAGACTCTGCAGCAACATGGGGAAAATACTAGACTATTAATGGCCTCTTCCTGTTAAAAGTGAAAGAGAAGAGAATGGTTCCATCGTTGTAGTCCCAAGATTAAGGTCACTGAGAGAGAGAGAGAGAGAGAGAGAGAAAAAAACAAGTAGGGCATCTGGGACCAACTGTCGGCACTGGGGAAAACAAAATGAGAGAATCCTCCAGCCTAGTACTCCCCTCTCGCCCATCCAGGCATCAGCTGAATACTCATTGGTCCATTCGGAGGGGAGGAATGGCAGGCCACCCAGGTGTGTCTGTGGGTCCGTTTGGTCAGGGGACAAGAGATGTGGCCCGGCATGTCACTCGGTGGGGGCCACAGTCCCCTTCCATAGGGGTCGGGTAGAAGTCAGTGTGAGGGTAGGAGAAGCGTTGGTGGGGCAGGGGGGCGGATCTTTTGTTCCAGCGGCATCGCCTGCGTCCCGCGTCCCTGTGTGTGGCGGCGGGACGTGCCTACCGCTGGGCCACGCTTCCTGGCAGGGTGAGGTTGCCCAGGCGCAGCACAGGCAGGGGGTGGGCCTCTGTGTTGAACACCCAGCTCTCCAGCGGCAGGAGGTCGTCCCCGGAGAACAGCAGGTACAGGTACCTGGGGGGTGGGGGGTCAGAACACAACACTTAGGTACTGAACACTACAGGCCTGGGCACCAAGCAAACGTAAAAAACGTATAATTAAACTCAAACAGCGATTTCGATCAGCCTACAGCCGGAGACGTTAGCGGAGATGACCCACTGAATGAGAAATGGATGGTGTCGTACATGTGTCACGCATGACCCCCTTTAACAGAGTCGGCGCCGCTGGTGCCACAACACTTACTTGAGCGTCTCTGCCAGGAAGAAGCTCTGCTGGACGTCGTCGTAGGTAGGTGTGGAGGAGTAGACGTCTTTAACCCCGGAGAATCCCCCACTCACCCGACAGTATTTATCAATGGCCTGAAAGAAAGGACGCGGACCCCGTCAGAGAAGGCTAGGACACAGGAACACACGCATTGAGACTACCACTGAAACGGACGCGTCTGGGTGTACGTATTTGTGCGTGGGGAATGGCAACTTTCGCGATTGCACTACTGAGGTAAAAATAAATAAACAGCTAATTGCTAGTACAAGTGCAACACGCGCACGACACAGACCGGAATTTAATCTAGCCAGATCAGCACAGTGCACGCACAACGAACAAATGGCATGCTTCTCATTTCAAACAAAACAAAGAAGTGAAGAAACCCTACTTCTCATTTGTTTTGTATGTAGAAAAACTGGATTTTAATATATTATATTGGTTACTCTCGTCTCACAAACCCACCTCTCAAAACACCACAACTAGCTTGGATAGCTTTCCACAAGTAGCACAGGTCAACTAAGCCATGATACCATGCGCTCGGCCCCCACCCACACACACAGGCGTCAAACCACAAGCAACAAAGAACTGCAAAACCAGCCGATCCTAGAGAAACGATCCTAGCTCCCCTCGAGGGAGAACACCTAAAAGGAGGAAGACGAAACCAGAATGCCCCAGGGGAAAGAGCGGCGCCTGTTTTCACAAGGTTTGCCGAACTCCATCCTAGAGAGACACAAAAAAGTGCCAGGAAGGACAGCTAGGGAAAGTGACAGAGGGAGCGGGTCCGAAAAGTCAGTATATCAGAGCCAGTATCCTGGATGTTACCTAGCACTTTAAAATAATCTGAAAAGTCAGATCAGAGCCAGTATCCTGGATGTTACCTAGCACTTTAAAATAATCTGAAAAGTCAGATCAGAGCCAGTAACCTGGATGTTACCTAGCACTTTAAAAGAATCTGAAAAGTCAGTATATCAGAGCCAGTATCCTGGATGTTACCTAGCACTTTAAAAGAATCTGAAAGTCAGATCAGAGCCAGTATCCTGGATGTTACGTAGCACTTTAAAAGAATCTGAAAGTGAGATCAGAGCCAGTATCCTGGATGTTACGAAGCACTTCGCAGGGCACACACACAGGTGGAATCCTGGGATGTATGCAGGTGTAAATAAACTGAAATCCTGCAGCAAACTCTGCTTCACTGGGTTTAGGGAGAGAGCGAGAGGCACCGACCCCTGGGATTTCAAGGCCTGAATTCAATACAAGGCCCAAAATTCAAAACATTAAGCGGCGATTTTGAGGAGCATCCTGTGTCCGCCACAAGGGGGCGACAGTGTACTTGCGAGGAAAACATTGAACGGCGAGCTGAACGAATGGACTGCTGGCTCCAAGGCAGAAATGACATGTTGGAACAAGTCACAGTTGTTCACTCAAACCTTACTGTGTAGCAAACAAGTCTTTGGCAGCAGTTGGCCTCATGCACTGGATGGCAAAGGAACAAACCCCTTTATCACAGGGGTTTTGAGTGGGTACTTTGGCATGCTTGGGGATTCATTTCGATTCTGCTTATCTACCAGCAAAGTCATGCATGCTCCAAGACCAGTCTGTGTGTTACAGCGAGTTTGCATCTTGACGCCTTCAGAAACCATCATACCAATCAAAGCATTCAGGCAGAAGTTAACTTTATCTAAGCAATTACCTTATAATATTGAATGAATTTCCCCATGACTCACCTCTACTAATATAAAGGGTTCAATACTGCCTTATGAAGCTGGACGTCACATCCAGTGACGAAGGTTCAATACTTGAGCTCTAGGCTTAAGTGTAATGGCATTCCTTAACCTATTACTCAAGTACAGTGATGGAAACCAACGACAAAAGCTGATCTCAGTCAATAGTAAGCAGAAAAAGCAGCGCGTGGCAAATTAGTCAGGGCATTCGCTGGCCTTGTGACCAGGAAGTCACAGGTTGGAATCACAGGAGGGCCAGTCACCTCGAGCAAGGCGCTTAACCGGGATTGCTTCAGTAAATATCCGGTTGTGAAAAAGGGGGTAAAAGGTTAAAACTAAGCTACGTTAAGCATATTAAGGGACAACTCAACAATAACCAACAGCGGTGAGAACAACAAACAGCACGGCACCTCCCCTCCCCCTGCTCAAACATGACCCCTTGACCCTTGAGGTCCGATCATTGGGCTGTGGTGCTGGAGGGAAGAACCGAGGTCAGCGGTTCCTCCATGTAGCCCAGTTGGCTGCTCTACCGGAGGTGTTTAGCGGGCGACATCGCTGTGAGGACTGCCATTAAACATGGACACAACGGTGTTTCCGTGGACTTCTATGTTCAGGGGGGCCAGTTTCGGCTATTGCGTAACGCAGTCTAGATCCTCCCCCTGAACCTGTCCCATTTCAGGGCATACACGCTGACGAAAAAAACATTAACAAATAAACAAACATGAAAAAACAAAACAAATGAACATGTCTGCTTCCAGAGGTTCACCTTGTTGGCACCTCTGGGGAGCATTGTAGTTATTGCAAATTGAGCACTGGTACCAGCCACACTGCAAGTCTGTGTCAAAAATTAATTAACAATTAATGGAGACGTAATTAAAACAAATCCCATCTCTAGTCGGATAAGGTCACGCATCTGTTTTTCATTAAAACAAAGGTGGGAGCGGGCAGAAACGTAAACCAGTGAATGTGGAAATCTGGCAACAACATTGTAGAGACAGCCCCAGTGACAACAAATCTTCTCCTGTGTGTGTGTGTGTGTGAGAGAGAGAGAGAGGGGGAGACGGTGTGTGTGTGCGTGTGTGAGAGAGAGAAGGGGGCGGTGTGTGTATACTTGTGTGCATGTGTGTGTGTGTGTGAGAGAGAGAGGGGGGGAGAGAAAGGGTGTGTGTGAGAGAGAGGGAGACTGTGTGTGTATACTTGTGTGCATGTGTGTGTGTGTGAGAGAGGGGGAGACGGGGTGTGTGTGTGTGTACGTGTGAGAGAGGGTGTGAGAGAAAGGGTGTGTGTGAGAGAGAGAGGGGGAGACGGTGTGTGTATACGTGTGTGTGTGTGAGAGGGGGAGACGGTGTGTGTATGTGTGTGTGTGTGTGTGTGTGTGAGGGAGAGGGTGCATTCGTGTTTGTGGGTATCCTTGCCTGACTGAGTCTGTGGGCACGCTGCATCTCCCACTTCCGAACAACACGCATCGAGTGCGATTACCACGGCGCCACACACAGTCCGCTGCGTTGTTCAGATCCGGACACCCTGCGATCGCCTCATCACAAACCCCTCCCGGGAGAGAACAGAGGGATCTGACAGCATCCTTCACATCCATTCTCTCACCGGCCACCTTTTCTCTCCCCCTGCCCTCCTTCAGTCACCAAAACCCCCGGTTGGCATTCCTCCCAGAGGGCCAGCCCATCGCCCTTTGCTTTAAAAAGCTGCAGTTCTTCAGTTCTCATTGCTGAACGCCGCGATAAGAACAACCCAGGAACTGAAACACCAGGGAAACTCACTGTAAGCAAGTTATAAACAACGAGTTGGGGGATTAAAATAGAACAGCCATTTACAATATTTAGAATTTCAGCTACTCGGGTTCCCAGAAACATCGTCATAAGTATATATTTTTCTTCTCCATTGTACTGAGCAGGAGACAGGGCCTAGCGGATCAGGAGACAGGGCCAGGCGGAACCCGAGCTGGTGAATAGGACCCAGGACTGGGGATGGAGAAGAGGCGAGCTCAGCACCAGAACATTCATCATTAATGATGCAGCGCTGTGAATGGAAAAGGCATGCATATTTCAGAGCTGGCCTGCAGACAGTTCAGTGCCCCCCCGGAGTTCATCGACCGGCAAACGCACCTCCCTCCCGGGACCGCTTGTAAGATCTTGTTTCACAGAGGTGGTGTAGTTTAAGGAAATTCGCCGCACCGCTGGCTTTAACCCGCCCATTGTCTGCTGCTTTCCGGGGCTCCTCCGCCAACCGAAACGCACGCATATAAACACAAACCGCACTTAGGGTAAAACACCCAACGTTTTCTCAAGATCCCAGTAATGTCTCCGGAACGCTTTTGCAGTTCTTTCCCTTTCACCCCATAGGGCTGGGAAGGATGTGTGTGTGCTGTTGTATTGATCAATATAGCCTAATTGCTGATTATATTTTTATATTCTGGGTCATATGATTGCCCAAGTCAGACTCAGGAGAAAAGGAGTTTCACAGAATGTCAGTGTCACTCCACTCCAGTAGGACAACCCCCAAGACGCCTGTGTGATTTCGGGGCTCACCTGCGCTGCCTCCCAGCCCCACTGCCGGTACTTGGGGTCGTGGGTGAACCTCCACATGTACCAGTACGTCTCGATGACCTCGGGTCGCAGGATATAGTACTTCTCGTTCTGACGCACAGCTACAGCCTCAAGGCCGCTGTCAAACTTGAAGGCCTCTGGGCCGAGCTTCAGCACTGCCAGGAGAAAAATACAGACGGGCGTCAGGACGAATTCTGAAGTACTTCAATTCACCGCTATTTTAGCTGGCTGTAGAGTAGGAGTAATTAACACCTGTCCAATCGTAACTTGTCATTAATGGACACGCTCCGGCATTCCCATAGCAACCTTTCACCACCTTAGGACATTCGCACATTGCCGTAGCAACCTGTTGATAAAGGACGCCGTGCAACATTTCCACAGCAAGAGCACAACTCAATCAACAATAAAACAAAACAAGTAAGTGTGCACCAACACATTAAAGGTCTGATCTTCCTCTAACCTGTGCGATCGTAAGACTCATGACAAGTATGGGCGATCTCGGCGCCCAGCTGCAGGTAATGTCCGGCCTTGTCGTCCGGTGAGCCGTCGGCACCCAGGGCGAACATTCCCCCAGCGAAGCAGGTCAGGTGACCCATCTTCCGCTCCAGGTGTCCGTTCTTCCACTCCCCGATGAAGGTTAGCCCGCCGCTCGACTTGCGGATGAGGTGACGCTCAATGGCCTGCCAGGGGAACAAGAAAAACAAAAAAAACGTTTAAAAAAAACAGAGCATTGAAGTCACTAAGAGGTATCCCATAATGCAACACCAAAAGAACTATGAAGCTGCTTTAACATGGGCCATTCAGCCTCTGGCTTAGCGCTCAGCAATATCCCATGATGCAACGCGAAAAGACTGCGCAACGGTTGATGTTGAGCTGTTATAACCTCTTGTTTAGCCCTCACCAGTATCACATGATCAAACGCTTCTGTAAACCACTCTCATATTTAGCCCTCACCAGTATCAAATGATCCAACCATTCTGTAAACCACTCTCATATTTAGCCCTCACCAGTATCACATGATCCAACCATTCTGTAAACCACTCTTGTCTAGCCCTCACCAGTATCACATGATCCAACACTTCTGTAAACCACTCTTGTTTAGCCCTCACCAGTCTCACATGATCCAACCCCACTGTAAACCACTCTCATATTGTATCCACTTCTGTTGGTTCTGTAATATTACAGACACATTGATGTAATCTCTCGGTTAAGGACCGAATAAGAGCCTCGCCTCTCCTCTAAATGTCCTTAAATTTAAAGTATTTTTCAAAACATTATTATTTTATGACTCTTTTTGAACCTAGCAAAACACATAACACTGTAGCCGCAACTCAGTGATGTCGCAGCGGGAAAGCCACGAGATCACGGCCACTCATTTACAATCAGCGACACGGCAGTTACAGACGCATTACTTCAGAGACGTGTATTTACATAGTGTCTAACCAACCGCTGCCGGGGTTCCACTACAAAGGACCCGCTCGTTCTGCCATTCCGTTTCATATCTTCAGAAAAATCCATTAAAGATGGTATATAGCAGTGCCCTCAGAGCTATAGCAGGCCAGCTCCCCCGCGTCTTCAGCCAAATGATAATGTCAATCCGGGAAACCGCGACTGGCAGCTGAGGTTTTAAACGGCCAGAATCTCACTCGCTCAATGGAGAAAATAATTGGGGGAGATAAATGCTGACGCCAATCAAACGGCACTGCACACAGAACCTGCACTGTACAGGAAAACAAATGTTCTTTTGATCCAGACCTGGTTTCCTTCAAGTGAGGGAGCGTGGCGAAAAAGCTATCGCGGCTAACCATAAATATTCATAATGAACACACTAGAACACAGAACAACACATAAAAACACACAAGACGAGTGCAGTGCAGAGTGGTATTAGTTGTACTGGACTCTGGACCTGAGGGTTATGGGTTCAAGTGGTAGTTCATTCACTGAAATCTGGACCAGTAGGTTAGTGTGAAGTAGGGGCAGTCGGTCCTCTGAAATAGCGAGTGCTAGACGCAAGACTGTCAGACAAGTTACCTTGACTTCTGAGCCGACCTATACCATCTGGGGTAGGGTGAAGACGTTTTTATTTTTACACAGCGTCTAACGGGACAGGAAGGCGACCGGGGGTTCCCACCTGGATGGCATCGTCATACGTCTTCCTGGCCTCCGTGTCGGTTCTGTCGGACATCAGCCAGGCTTTTAACAGGTACTCGTAGAAGCTGTCGCCCAGGCCCCCAACAGACGTGTGATCTGAGGAGACGCCGAGATTAGACGTGGAACGGTCACGCGTGTGCTTTATCAAGGATTCACCAACAGGAGCCCACTACCCACGGAGTCTTTACTCTCGAAACATGTCCATTTATTATGCCAATTATATAAATAATCAACACTCGTCGTCTTGTTTAAAACATGCTGACAAGAGTGTAGAGGAACTCCCCATATTAAAGCCAATCAAAAGCGCCCGTAGGCAAGAACAAAGTTTAAGGAAACAATACCGTTTCAATGCTTCAGACGCAGAGCTGGTCACCCATACAAGCTAACTGCTAGCAGCAGAGCAAGGCATTCTCTGTGCCGTGTGCTGCACACGCGAACATTTCTGTTCTCAATCTAGAACAGAGTGCAAAACCCCAAGTGCGACAGATATCTCTGAAATTCTGTTTCAGGTTAACCTATATTATATGGACAAACATCCCTGACTTGTCAAAACTCAACTGGAACACCGGTATCGCCACATTCATTACAAATAAGAGAGGCTAATTAACTGTGAGTTCAGTGACCAACGTACATAAGTGGGAAAACATTATAGTCACAATCTGACTGGCCACTGCCGGAGTCCACTACAGTCTCCTCTCTGCGCCAATTACAATTTATACCAAAGCCTATTCCACCTCAGAAAGATCAGCAACGACAAGATGATCACATGGACCGGCTTTGTTTAAATCCTGGAGTTGGAGGTGGGGAACTAGAGAGAAGTTTGTCTTCGGCAGAAAAGGAAGATTAAACAAGCAGCCCTGATTCAACGATCTCGCAGACCCGATTCACATTTGGCAATATTGAGGAATAAAATGCAATGCCACAGCGCACAGTGGGGTTATTTTGGTGCACATTACGTTACACAAACAATGCAAAAGGCTACACAAAATGTTTTAGCAGCCCAGTGACCACTACGTGCACAGTTTTAACACAAGGGAAATTTTAAGATGGCTAAATCGCTCCTTAAAACTAAACGATAACGCAGCCATTTCACATTTCCTGAAGATCCGTCGTCACCGGAAGGAGAGAAGTTACAACCTGAAGGGGAATGGGACTTTAATTTATGGGACTGCATTAAAATAATGACATTATTCAATAGCCCGTGTTTCTTTTTTGGCATCACAAACGCATTAGTCATTTTTTTATGTTGAGTAAAATATGCGCTTTCGGTTTATCTTTAGATCGAGTCTGATCAGCTGGAGTTCCAGGAAAAGTGAAACATTTATCATGCACTGCCCTTACCTAAATTTTCAGCTTGGCAAATGAATGCTTCATTACATAAATCTTCCGTAATGTTTACTTATTTAGTTAATGAAATGCATTGGTTCCAGGTTGGGTCTGATGTGCCAGTTAAAAAGGGGCAAAACACTGCCACACACATACACACACACACACACACACACCCGGTGAATCTCTCTCACACACACACACACCCACAGCCAGTGAATCTCACACACACACACACACACACACACACACACACACACACACACACACACACACACACACACACACACACACA
>JAOYSI010001549.1:4356-16980 GCA_025775065.1 Hiodon alosoides | reverse complement strand
GTTTTGTGCCGGCTCAGTCACCTCTAGCGTGGTTAGTCCCATCTGACTCAGCTGCCTTGTAGTAGGTGATGCCCCGTACTGTCCCAGACTGGTGCCCGGCAGCCTTCACCTTGGCTGTGGGGTCCGGCTTCACCGGCCTGGCGGCCCTCCCTGTGGCTCTCTCCTGCTTGGGTTTGGCCGGCTTCTCCTTCTGCGGCTTGGGGTGCGATTTGGCCCCCGGGACCTTTTTGTTGGGGTACTTAGCAGCTTCTTTGGCCTTGCCCACAATGGTGTCCTGTCAACCCACAAAAATTGTGTGTCATTTTCATTTCTGGCAGTGCTCAGTGACGCTCAGTGACGCTCAGAGACGCTCAGAGATGCTCAGAGACGCTCAGAGCCGCTCAGAGACGTTCAGAGACGCTCAGTGACGCTCGGAGACGCTCAGAGACGCTCAGTGACGCTCAGAGACGCTCAGAGACGCTCAGAGACGCTCAGTGACGTTCAGTGACGCTCAGAGACGCTCAGAGACGCTCAGAGACGTTCAGTGACGCTCAGAGACGCTCAGAGACGTTCAGTGACGCTCAGTGACGCTCAGTGACGCTCAGAGACGCTCAGTGACGTTCAGTGACGCTCAGAGACACTCAGAGACATTCAGTGACGCTCAGAGACGCTCAGTGTCGCTCACCTGAGCCTTGCTGTCCGGGGCCGCGGCATCCTTCTGCAGGAGCTGGTGTCCGAGGCTGCTGATCTCCTTCTTGATGCTCACCATGATGTCCGAGTAGTTCTCGTAGCGCTTCAGCTGGTCGGACAAGGCGACAACGCTGTCCCGCACAAAGTCGTTCTCCCTGCTCAGGTTGGTTCTGATGGTCTGAAACAACCAGGAGACTGCCAGGTAGTCTGGGGTAGCCCTCACAGTTGCTCGTTACACTCTGCAATTTCCTCCAGTGACACTGTTTGTGTCCAAGAAAAACCCATATTTTCTATTTTTACATGTAAAACACCATAATTCTCATATGACTCTTAGCCTCGGATCACAGACACAGCTGAAAATGAAATAACTACCACTGACAATATAATTCCCCCTAGTCTTTAAGAAACAAAACCTCATATTGTGTAAAATATACTCTGAGTGGATTAATGTTTGGGGTAATTTATTAATGCTGTGGTTTCTGGCCTGGTTTCTTAGGAAAATACTTAAAACTGTTTTCATGACGATTGGCGTGAGTGTTTAAAAGTTCCTGGGGTAATACACCGACAACCCATTAACACTGACACTGCGTTTGCTTCCTGTGACACTGGCTGTAGTGCCTGGGATTGCTGTGGTTTCATTCCTGCCTTTGGTTTCAATTAACACAGCGCAGTAAGAGGGCCAATGAACGACAGACTTGAGCTAGCCAGATGGCAGCCAGGCCAGATCTATCGCTCGGACGTGAGCTCTTGACAGTGACTGCCTGTGCTGAACTCACAGCACTGCCGGATCAGCAGGGTGGGCAGCGGGGAGACGTCACCTCGTTTGACCCCTGAGTAGGGTTCTCCGTGATGGCTGCCTGGCCCTTGCTACAAATTCAACTAATTTAAAACACGTCCTGTTATTTTTCCAGGAGTCGCGAGTTAGGAGGCTCACCTCTTCCAGGTTGTTCATCTGGGAGACGACCTTATTGATGTAGGAGTGAACCTTCATGAGGTCCAAGCTGTACAGGGTCCCCTCCAGCAGGTCTATCATAGACTGGAGCTACAGGCAGAATGTTGTGAATAGTCTGTTAGTGTGTTGAGCATCAACCGGATGGCAGGGAGTTTCATTTTAAAAATGTATTTAAAGGCGTAAAAGAAACGATGAAAATAAAACTACCAATCATAACTAATATATGTCACAAGAGCAAAACTATTTCTAGAGTTCTATTTGTACTCTCACCACAGAGTTGTCCGCTGTGCAAACTTGCATGGAGGCTGAAAAGACAGCCCCCCCCTCGTACCTTGAGCAGCTCCGGGGCCTGCTTCTTCAGCTTCTCCATCTTCCACTCGTTCTCGCAGGGGTTAAGGGAGGAGGGTGGCGCGGTGCAGGAGCACTTGCAGTCGGACCCCGAGCTGACCGTCTCCACCGTGTAGAAGTCCTCCACCCGGGCGCTGCCCCCGCGCAGCCGGCTGCATGCATCACGGCTCAGCGGGCGCATAATGCACCTGCAGCGGCAGTCAGAGCCCTCTGAGGTCATACGCACCGGCTCCGTCTCCCCGAAGATCTGGGGTGGGGGATGCACATAGGAAACGTCAAACATGTGGGATCTGCTGGTACCTTGGACGATGAGCAAACAAAGGGTTCGCTGCAGGAGCTACCCAAAGGCAAATCCGCCGGGCGTAGTCGGCGGCCAACACTCCGAGCCCGACGGCCTTGCTGGAAGTTGGAGGAACTTGGCAGGAAGACTTCCGTTAGACATTACGTAATCGTTATGTAAGCTTGAACGCATGGGGCTGGTTGCCAGATCAGCGAGCAGATGTGAGAGCACTGATTATCTGTAATAATCTACCTACCAGCTACCCATTCACTTCTCCCTGGCCATTTGTCCTTAAATTAAGCAGAACTGTGATTAAAACATGACAGTCAGCCTCGTTGCATGGCCCTGTCCCTTGCAAAAGTGTAATGGTGTGAGGTAACACGACACTCATACAAAAGAAAAAGAAAAAAAAAGCTCTCCGGAATCATTCCCAATAGAGGGCAAGTCTTTTATTTTAGGATAGCTCAGGCCCTGATTTATATTGATTGACTGCAGTGTGGTTTGGCATTGCCCTAATCACTGACTCGTGCCTTATTCATTTACAGCGAGTGCTTTCTCTTATTCCTGCAGAACTACCGGTTTCTGCAATGAACGACAAAAGGAGAGAGGACAAAAGGAGAGAGGATTCTGTTATATCCACACACACGCTCAGTAGCCACTTTTTAAGGAACACTGCCCTGGTCATAAAAATGGATCGCTCCCTCGGTGAGTCATGTGACCCCGGCATGCTGTATAAAGCAGGCAGACAGGCATCGAGGCATTCAGTTACCGACCACACCGGGCTCCACTCCTATCTAGTGGACAAGCGATCAAGACTGGACAGTGAGGAACGGCTTCAGTGAACACGTGATCACCAACTAGAGTAGTTCCTGTCTCTCTTCTCTGGTGGCGCTGCGTGAACTGAAGCCAGGCATGTGGTGCGCTGGTACTTGCTACATTGCGTTGCGGAGAAAAACAAACAGCGCTTGTTTGCGTTGTTGTGCCCAATTCGTTACGATCTAGCCCTGGCCTTCAGGCGTGGATGATTTAACGAATGAAAATATTCACACACACAAGCATGCCTATTCACAAACACACAGACAGACATAGACGCACACACACACACACACACGCTCCAACATGAACACTCCACACTTGCCACCCACGGTCCCTGGTTTCGACAGCCAGACAGAAACAGTCAGTTTCATAAGCTACTTTCTCAACAGCCCTTTGACAAAGACTTGGCACGGCCCCCCCGTTCCTCTGCCACCCGCTGCTGACGTCTGATCCGCGGGTTTGGCCCTTCTTCACCCCTCACATGCCTTCGCATGTCCACAGTTTAGCTTTCAGTCTAGCAACAATGATCATTCATATGCGGTCTGCGTGGAGAGTGTGACTGTTGCTTTTGGCACAGACAACAAAACTGCGCTGCTGATGTTGGCTTCAACAGAAACCAAAAGATAAACCAGGGGATGTGAAGCTCCAGTCCTCAGGGGCCACAGGCTGGTTTTCACTCTACCTGTCGGTTAGCATTTAGGCCAGAGGTCACCAGGTGGAATCGGTTAAAAGCACAGGATTTCTTCTCCTTCCTCCTGGGGACTGTCAGCAAAGGCCACCTCATGTATCTTGCAGGGTTGCAAAAGAGCAGCGTCCTTACGGTGTGCATCCACCAGCACCGCACGAGAATTGTCTTTTGTCCGCCGTCGCCACGCCGAAAGGCCAGCCTATGCCCACAGGTCTGCCCGTCAGCGCCGAGAACGATCTGGGAGAGGTGCCTCATTCCTGCCTTCAGGTAGGAGGGCCATGAGACAGTCCCGACTGGGAGGAGTCACATTCTCTGAGACGGCCGGAGTGGGAGGAGTCACATTCTCTGAGACGGCCGGAGTGGGAGGAGTCATATTCTCTGAGACGGACTCGAGTGGGAGGAGTCACATTCTCTGAGACGGCCGGAGTGGGAGGAGTCACAAGACAGACCCACAAACGGCCGTTAGTTTGCTTTGCACTCTCACCGAGCACCATGGTGAGACAGCTGCCACGTGCCTTGACTTCTGTGTTAACCAGAAAGCTCTGTCGAAAGAGCTACACAATAGATCAGATCCAAAGCCAAATCAGTATCAGTAGCTGTAGTCGATTTCCAAAAGCATGTTCGTGACCCGACACCCTCAGAACCACATCCATGCCTGTACATAGCAGTGTGAAATTGGGCAGTGCACAATCTTCTTTGGCTGCATGGCCGAATGGCAGCTGGGCTTAGCAACAAGCCACTAAAGTGTTTAAACCCAGAGCCTTCAATCCCTGGTAGACGGAAACACGATTTAACACGCCATGCCCACGGTGGTACTGAGCGGCTGCACAGCCAGCCAAGTCTGAGAGAGGAAGTGTTTCTGACCAGCACAGATATAAACCTATGACTAGATTGGACGAAGCATTGCGCACTCGGTAGTACTACCTGACATTTGTGAGTCATGGGCGCCCTAGATTCAAACATAAACATTTAGATTCAGACCAGTCAACACGATACCCCCTGCTATGTTGTTTCTGTAAGCTGAGTAGCCAGGTAAGTAATAGCTCAATACATTAAACCTTTTTTCTTTAGCTTGTTGGCATGTATATTTAAGACAATCTGACGAAACATCTGTGGAGTCCCTAATTGGGAGCTGCTTCCACTTCCTCAGCAGCGTGTGTATATATAACATTCAGGGTCAGGGTTAGAGGGGATCGATGAGCGGCTTTACTGCAGCGCTGAGCCTCGAACACTGGTGACCCACATTGGGTTTAGACTCTAGAGCCCTTGATTCATTGGTTTTACTGCGGTTACTGCAGTACTCATTACCTCAGCAGTCATTTTACAAGTAAATCATAATCATCTGGCTCGTCTCCTGACAGTGTCCCATCTGGAGTTTGTCTGTGGACAAAAAATAAGGCTAATTAATTTTTGGTTTCAGCCTCAGGGCTTGAACCAGTGCCACTAATTGTGTGCCTCTAGGCCTGTTCTGACCCCACACCTGATCTGATTATATGCCCCTGGGCTCGCTCTGAATCTTACAGAGACCAACATGTCTGCCTACCTCTGCCAATATGTGCTAACTCCACAGTGCAGGTAATGTGCTCTTTGATGGTTGATGGTTTTCCTGGGTGGAAAATGGACACAATTGTGTGTCTGTCATGTCCCCATTTTGGAGGGGGGGGACTTGCCCCCCCGACCTCTCCACGGTAACCCATGGTAACTCTGATCTTATCTTTTCCGTCCAGCTCATTCAGACTTATCACAAGCCTGTCCATTCAGATCACTCCAGTTTACACGGCTTCCACCGAGCCGGCAACGTCGGCACATTTATGCCAAAACCGAAATAAAACGTCACTCACACCGGCTTTGAGTTCAGCTCCGAAAATCGTCTCTTCCTTTTTTAGTTGACTTTAAATGCATGTTTGAGAAAAATCGGAACAAGCAAGGGCAAACCTTAGTTCAAACCCTAGTTCTTTAAATATAATCTCTGCCACTGAAACCTTTTTTTTTAATGTGCGCATTTATAGCATAATAAAATGTAAGTTCCTGATCCATTTACCCACGGCCCCCTTGGTTCCAGGTAACGTTGACTGGCTCACTTTCGCATCTGGGATCGGGCAGGAACCACAGCGGTGGGCGGGGTTAGAAATTGGCCGTTCTCAATGATGATTGGTCTCACGCAATGACCTCACAGATTGTGTGCGTTGCTGTTACTCAACGTCCCTGCCGCTATTTCAAAACCGAAGGTAAATTGTAAAGTTCAAATAAACTTCAGAGTGTTTCAGAGAGAGAATCCTTACTTTGGGGATGGCTAATCATTTTGACTAATCCTGTTGGGGGGATTGGTAACTCCCTCTACATTAAACTCCATCGCTATGGAAAGCGAAACTGAAATTGCTGGATTGTTCTTAATCTGAGCAACTGTCTTGACTCTATGATATTAAGCTAATTATGAACGATTACGAAGCTATGTTTATACCCTAGAAGCGCAGAGACAAAATAAACCCAAAGAGGAGATAAAAGATAAAGGACTGACTACAGAACTTTATGCCGGGTTTCAACAATGGTCGTTCTGCTCGGGGACCAACCGAGAATCTGTGGGGATAGCGTTCTTTAGTAAGCAACACTCTACAGACAACCCAGCCAAGCCTCCACCCGACCCGGCCAAGCCTCCACCTAACCCAGCCAAGCCTCCACCCAACCCGGCCTAGCCTCCACCTAACCTAGCCTAGCCTCCACCCAACCCGGCCTAGCCTCCACCCAACCCGGCCTAGCCTCCACCTAACCTAGCCTAGCCTCCACCTAACCCGGCCTAGCCTCCACCTAACCTAGCCTAGCCTCCACCTAACCCGGCCTAGATATCTCTTTCTGTCTGTGATGTTGAGCGTGGGCTGCTTGATGTAAATATAAATAACCAGTCAAAGTACCAATGATTGAGTTATGCTGAATACCCACTGCAATAAACAAAAGAACCAGTTGTATCGGACAAAGTTTACATTCTGCTGTGAAGGCCGTACTATTGTCAGTGTTTGAAAACATGCGCTTATACAGTGACAGACTGATCACTGCTCATCCAGTTAGAGAGAGAACTGACCAGGGCCCTTCTGAGGATTGAGCTGTGGACTGGTAGACTGAAACAAGGGCTCAGAGAGGGCCTGTTTTGGCAAAGACTTGATTTTTGGTACACAGAAAGGTGACACTGGGTTTAAAAAAAAAATTGTACTATTTATTTGGACTTTTCGGTCACTTTTACTGTGTTTATTAAACTTCACATGTGCACTCTACAGAGTGGAACCGAATGGTACAGAACCACGGTGGGAAATGAGCCACAGAATCACAGTGGAAAATGGGTAGTAGAACCCAATGTAAAGACCAATGTAAATCTGTGGTTGCCCCTCCTCCAATGTTAAGCGATCGTTAAAAAACGCAGGTAACAAAAGCACAGAACAAAACCTGACGTTTGTCTAACGTTTCTCTAATGTTATTCTAGCTGCAAATAAGGGAGGTCAACGAGGGGGGCGGATAAAAGCTGTCCGACACGGTGCGCGGCGGGTTATTGGTTTTGACGACCAGCGAATTCCATCAGCCCTGTGAAGTGTGAAGACATTCAAGGGTTAATTCTCAGAGAAGTCAGCCATTCACGTGACGTGTCCTTTCTTTCATCTCGTTAGTGGTGCATTCCTCAGATCCACGCTCTCTGAAAATGAATTGATGTCTTTTACTCTTACTTAGTTTATTTTTTAAACCAAATGTCGTGACCACAGGCCAGTTTCTATCGATTCTCTCTCATCTTTTACGAGCATTTCAGCGAGTACCTTGGCCAGGTCTGGTGGACACGGTATTGACCCTAAAACCAGCCAGCTATTCTTGTACTAAAACAAGGCGCCAAAAACAAAATGCCTTAAGTTATAATAAGCCTTGCTTTGGATATCAACCTATTGCTGTCAACCCGGACGGATTCAGATACGTTTTTCGTAATTTTTGATTTAATAGGAAATTATTATTATTATTTTATTCGTTTCTCTAATATCTCTGTGCGGTTAAGTCTTCCCACATCCGAAGCTTTTCAACAGTCTGAAAACAAGAGACGAAATCCACACCCACGCGAAGGCTAATCAAAACCTCGTAGGAAATATCACTCGTGATGAAACAGTATCTGATTTGTGTCCGTTCAAATAGTCGTGACAGCTGCAAACAGTTGTTAGCTGAAATGAGATAGATTTGACAACTTTTTAAAGTCATGTGAAAACTGGAACAGCTGAACTCGGGACAAAAACAATTTAGGGTTAATCCAATAAATCTCAAAACGTCGTTATAACGCATGCTGATCTTCACTTGACAGTTTCCCCTCATTTATTTGCGTTATTTTCGGTCCTTTGACTCCGGCCAGTAAGGGCGCCGCGGAACGGTGTTTACTCAACAGATTGAACACCTGCTGCCCCGAGTTTGTGCCAGACGGATCTCCGTGAATCCGGAGTGTATTCGAGTCGGGGTTACTGAAAACTACGCAACTCTTCCCATTCGTCGGTTAAGACTTGCAAAACAAGACCTCGCGCGAGATACCCTTTTGCATGATAACACATTTAGCTCTGCTGGACCCGACCACGAGATGTTATAAACGCACTTAAAAGGTAAAATTTCCTCCCAGGTGTAGTACATATGGGATATTGCAAAGGCAGTACACAGCCGGGACGTAAGCCACATGTGTTCAACTAATCGGTCAATGTGAATACAATATGTATATATGTACAGAGTATCGCTTTCTGACATATCGTAATAATTATGTATAGACCACTCGCACTAATAGACCGTTTAGGCACAGATAGCACTCAACGGCACACGTGCAAATTTAAGCAGTTGCCGTTTACAATTCACTACAGTTTGTAGTAGTGTGTATTTATGCGTGTTTAAGCGCAACTCTAGTATTGACATACAAGGCGCACATGTTGCGCCTCCGCCGAATGGCTATCCCAGACTTTCGCAGGTACATGCGCTTCAGCCTGCCTGGGTTTTTTTTACAGATACCATTTTTTTGTCTTACCTTGCTTTGTGCAGCGACGTATCTGGACAAGACAAATATACACGCAACCGTATTTGTAAGTCTCCACATATCGCCAACAAAATTCAGTCAAACACGAGCTGATGATTGAAAAAGCTCTTCGCTCTGACCGGCACCGGACAAAACCTGTAGTAAAACAGAGCGGATTTCCAGACTGGTTTATTGGCTGGGAAAACGAATAGACCGCTTTTGGCCACAGTGGGTTTGCGCGCAGCAAGCAGCCCGCTTTGAGTTACTTCACTCCAGTCTGCGTCTTCCCGATTTCTCCGCGACGCACTTTCTCTTCTCGTTTCGATACATCTGGAGGGCGGAGCAAAGCTGGCATTATCTGGACACTGACATCCACGTGCCCACACTTCGGCCACAAATGCTGTGCGCTCTCAGGGTAACGCAAGACCATTTTTAGCATTATAATAAATAAATAAGATCTCATTTACGCTCAAAAACGTATAATAGTCACACTTTAACATATCATATAATTTCTATTTTCAAGAAGCCATGCTTTTCATATTTGTTCTTTACTGGAGAACTTCCTGTGTTCAGTTACATTACTTAACACTGTTAAAGCATGCAGAAGTAGGTGAACTGTAAAACAGAAACGCTTATTAAGGAACCAATTGGAAGACTTCTTGCAAGGTTTGAAGTTGGCATTATTTTCGTAAAAATATGCTAATTAAATCATTTTAAAAACAAAGCCTTGTTTATTCATCAAGAAATCGCAAACACAAATGTAATCACCTGCTTCGTTAAAAGAGGCTATCGCATTCCGCTGCTTCAGCGTTAATATCAGGTGTTGTGGCGCCCTCTCCTGCTATGATGTAGTATTGAGCAGTGACGCCAAACTCGTACGCGCATTCATATTTAATTTAATCCATTTGACTGATTCAGATAAAGTACTCAAAATAAAGGGAACTGAAAACGCACCCTTTTATACCAATTTATTTACTTTAACCCAACGCACTGCATTCCTGTCGCATTCAAAATTCCAACATGCATAAGAAAAATTATTAGGGGGGAAATAGCACGACTTGTGATTAATTACATAAACAGTGAGTCAGTTGAAACAAGACAGAGCTTTCCTGAGACGGAGAGCACTATCTCTTCCTATATAAACCAGCGTATTAACGACGATGTCTTTTTTTTTTTTTTTTGTAGCCTCTGTTTGCATGTTACACACAATCAACATGTGCTGTGTGTGCTCGAGCACCGCCAAAATTACTTATACAAGTGTTACTAAACACCCCACGAAAGAGATTAGCACCCCTAATCATTTTGAAAAGTTGGCGCCGTTGGTTCTCAGTCCTGTGTCTGGAGTTTGTCCCAGGTTAATGAATCCGAGCCTTTGTTAAAGCGTTGACTTTCGAATTTGAGTCTGAAATACACGGGTTACATGTTTTTCATAACTGACAAAAGCGCGTTACAAATAACTGACTGTCAAAACGGTATACAATAACTTGTACTCCCACTTTCTTTAGATAGTATACTAAACATAAACAATAACGAGCAATTTCATTTTTAAAGCAAGACCTGATTACGATGCTCGATTATTTCCAAGCTGTTTAGTAAATTGCCTTAAATTAAATCGTTCATCTAAGAATGTGTGGTCCTCCAAAGCCCAGAATGCCCTGAGCACAGAAGCTGTCTCCCGAGTCTAACTGGGTGCGTGTTTTGGCCCGAGGATCACTACTTTCGCGCCACTCTGATTCAAATTTACAGCAGTGAGCGTGGAGCTGAGGGGCTTCAGTTAAGACTAATTATAACGGCGCGCCCTAAGAAAAGCTCGACGAATTTCCTGGCCTTCTAGTAGGTAAAAGTAACGAACGGCGGCTTTACCAGTTCATATCTCTCTCTCTCTCTCTCTCTCTCTCTCTCTCTCTCTCTCTCTCTCTCTCTCTCTCTCTATCCAATAACGTTAAAAAAATACTTTCGCCAAGATATTTAGTTTATTTTTTTACTTAAACTTAAATATAGTAATAGTTAGATAGACGTCTTTCAGTGTTTTACCTACATAGACTACAAAGCGTATACGTACGAAGCCTTTTTTTTTTTTAACGCACACCCGTCAGGCTTGACAGAGCAGCGAACGAGGGACATCAGGGGTTTTGGGGCTGTAAAAGTGCAAATATTCTGGGTCTGTTTTTGTCTGGACGCGTGAATAATCTGGAGGTCGTAAAATTTTAACTTGGGGGAACGATAATAGGGCAATTAGGTAGCTACAACGATTTACTCATCTGAAAAAACGATGGCGAAGTGGACTAGACATCTAGGCATATTGAATTTTCACAAATAAATCAATCAGAAAACTGGCCTAGAGTTGAAGAACTTTAGTCATTAGCTTTCGTTCTGTCTGTTTGAGTGCCCTGAGGAGAAAATATGCCACAGAGTAAACAGTGAATTAATAAGATGTGGAAACAGAAAAAAAAAAAAAAAATATATATATATATGATATACTTTGTAAAGTTATATATGGTATACTTTGTAAAGTTATATATGATATACTTTGTAAAGTTATATATGGTATACTTTGTAAAGTTATATATGGTATACTAGCACTGGCTTTTGTTCCCACATTTTGGAAGTTGTTTTTAGGGAACAAACCTATTTTTACTGAGCAAGAAATGCGTCATAAGGTCTGATTTATAAAATAATTAGACCCGTCTGATAACAGAGATGCGAGTCATCTTGAAGTAGGTTTGTTCTGTTTGTTTTTCTTTGTCCAGGCTTTTTTGAATTCTGGATGCAGACCTGAAGGACAGAATGGGTGAGTTCCACCTTTTTGGTTCCTGACCTGCCTGTGGTACACCCCGGCCTTCCGTTCATGGAAACGGGTGTGAAGTTTACCTGACCATTACCTGACCAATGTTCTGCTCTGATCAGAAGGTTCTGACGAAGCCACAGGCTGCCCGGGTGTGTGCAGGTTTTCATGTGTAGTGGAAAGAATCAAATGCAGGCAGCCGCTTTTGTAGAACAGATTTACAATATTTTACAAAACATGAGAGTCTGTTAAAATGACATAAAAATGACATTTTTATTGCACAAACTTTGATATGATTGTGGGTCGCAGTTGTATAGTTTCTTTAAACCTCGCTGTTAGATTAACTAGTTTTGGCTTCTTCTAAATGCTTAAACTTAAACTTCAACCAAGTCAAATACAAATGACAAAATAGACCAAAGTAATTGAAATGCGTTTTTCAAATTAGAAATACTGCCAGTCCCTTCCCATAGGCCCTTTCCTCCAGCCACTGGAACAAAAGCACCAGGTGCTGCAGTACTGTCTGTGTCCACAAGGTGGCTGCAGAAGCACAGAAACGTTGTGTGACTTGAGGGAGAGAATGTTAATTGTTCGCTTATTATGCACGATATTCTGGTCTATTTTTTAAATTGTTATATTTGGTTAAGACTAAGCTTTGCATCCTATGTAAAGGCTTTTGTAAATGTTAACCCCGTCAGCTACTGTGAGCTCGTTGATATTTCCAAAACCATGACCCACGTGGACTGACAGTGCCACATCAGCCAACTTGCGCATGTGGGCTTTGATTCAAGTGGACATTTATTGTGAGTGACCTGGTGATTGACTGAGTCTATCTGATAGTGATGTGTTAGTCTTACAAAAGTGCCTTAATGGGTCTCCAGTGTCCCAGTTTAATTTCCAACTGGCAACTGGTCTGCAGCGAATTTCAGTACCAGCTGTGGAAACTACAACTAAATCAAAAGAATTGTGGGTAAAACCACAATACTGTAGCACATTTTAAACAAAGAAAATCCTAGCCCAATTTTTGGAGCCTACCTTGATCCTGACAGGTCAGTCCTTACCCAAAACACTTGGGCCG